>MU868631.1:41298-58109 GCA_036418205.1 Ostertagia ostertagi
GAATTAAACTTTATTCCGAATAATAATTTTCACAACTACCTACTACAGGCCGCCATCGGCCTACAAGGGAACAAGTGCCCCACCTTCAAAATTCGGCAGGTTTCGAGTCGAAGAAGTGCCCATGTCCGCTTTCAACTGTTGACAGTTGTCGTACTTTTTACCCTTTGCGAAGTGAGCCAGGAAAAGGAGCGGGTGGTAATCCGTAGACGCAAGACCTGGCGAATATGGAGGATGGGGTAAAACCGCAGATCCAAGTTCCGCCAATGTGTCCTGGGTTACCCTTCCAGCATGTGGTCGCGCGTTGTCATGAAGAAGAGGGACTTCGTCCAGCTTCGGGCGACGTTTCGCGAATTCAGCCGCGAGCCTTCGTGGTTGTGAGCAGTACACCTCAGCGTCGACGGTGGTATTGTCTGGCATCTCGTAATGACGTGTTCCCCGAACTCTCCACCAAACTGACAGAGGAACTTTCTTGGGATGAACCTCCTGCTTTGGAACAGGCTCTGGCTTCTGATTCGCACCCATCCACTGTCTTTCTTCTGGCATGACGGACGTAGAGCTCCCACCTTTCATCTCCAGTAATTACATTATCCAACCAGTCGAAACGGCAACTTCTTGCAAGAAAACCTCTGCACACCCCGATACCTCTTTCCTTGCAATGCTCTGTCAGCTCATGAGGGATCAATCGACCAAGTTTCTCAACTTTTTCCAGCATGTGGTGAACACGACCTGTGGCCATGTTGAAGCAGTGCATCTCCTTTGCCAGCTCCATGGCGCTTGCATGCGGAAAGTCTTGAAGTAACAGCTCCAAACGTTCGAAATTAACTTTCGTTGGGCGTCCATCTTCGAGGTTGTAGTTTCCTTCGCGGAGCCTTCTGAACCAAAGTTGGCAGGTTTTTTCACTTACCACTCCCCCTACTTCTACAGAGCATATTTTGCGGCAGGCTTCGCTCGCTGTGGGGCCCAGACAAAATTCGCAAAGAAGTCAGTGGGGTACATGGGTAGAAACGTATGGCATTTTCCAGGCTCCAAAAAGCGTGCAGGAGGTGAGACTCGAGAATATGAAGGAATATCACCACTCCTGTATATGGTTAAAAATTTTCCCCTCCAGGTTAATGCGCAGCCGTTTGTGAGGACTTTGAAAAAATGCGCCAGGACTTTCGTTGCGACCTAATATGTAATCCAGTTTCTCTTTTTCCTATGAGATTTCTTCGCTGTTATTCTGCTGTAATGTGAGTAGCATAGTAAACTAAAATAATGTCACGAGTATTTTTTGCTGGTTTTTCAAATCTTGAAATTTTTCGAATTCGATTGGTCTGCCTCCAACAGATAGATGTTTTCACGTGTGCCGCCTAGTTTTCGTGCATTCCAAATCAGACCAACCCCTAAAGCAAGTAAACGAGCGAACTCTTGCTCCCATCCCTCTGGAACAGCCCAATCCACGGGTTATCGATATTACTGGATTTTTTTGTTTCATGATTCACACAAAACCTCTGTACACAAGTCCTACAGAAGCGATATCGTTCTTAACTGAATATCTGCCCTATCTGCCCTCATATCGAATAATGTGGATAGTGTTCAGCCGATCCACGAGACGTGCTACCTCAAACACTTTGAGTAAGCCTTATATACATAAGAATGAAGCTTTTTTGGTTTGGTTCACATCGTTATTTTGTTGTCTCGCCCATTTTGTCTCCGTTTGTTATTGCAGAATTAGGTTGTGATTGCTTTTTCTGAGCCGTGTACGGCAGTAGGTGGAGCCTGACCATAATTATGCACTGGAGTGGGTGGAGCTGGAACAGATGGGTGGGTGACAGTAAAAAAAACTCAGGTCCAGGTTTCGCAACCTCTATTTGTAAAGGAAGATTCCACGATGAAGTCGCTTCAAAGGAATCTTGCGCGGAAAATTCTTGCACTCTTTCCTAACATGAATATGTCAGTTGTGATCACTGGAAATAGCACACAAAGTTTCACGCATGAAGATTCGGTTTCTGAAGAGAAACAAACGTACAAAAACTACACGTTATGGACCATCGAAGGACCAGGAGGCAGAGCCAGGCGAGGCATGGAAAGAAGACGGCGTTTGGCCGGCTACGTACCAGGCGACGCAATGAGAGAATCGGGTTAAAGCGCGCGATTTCGGAGAGTGGAGACAAATCGATCGATGGAATAGGATGGAGTAGAAGTGTAAGATGTGAATGCAACGAAGCAGAAGGCCAGAAAGAGCTTCTAGTGAATGCACTCCAAGAACCAAGTTTGAGCATCCCCGTCGCCAGCATTCGTGAAAGACGTCCGTGGGCAATTCGAATTCTAATCATTAACGAAAGCAATACTTCAGTTCTTTTCACTATTATTGTGGATAGTGAGTCTCAAGCCAGTGATTTATGGATGAAGTAGAAGCATGATTTTTCCGCGCAAGATTCTTTAAGGAAAGGGAAACCATCCAAGGTGAATGACAGGCGGATTACGTAAGGGTGCGGAACGATATGCGTCAGCGAAGTATATCCCCCCTAAACCAGCATGGCCGTTCCCACGGTGCTGACGGCCGCTGGACCCGGCTCACCCCCTCGCCATCTGACACGGCAGCTCTTAGACAGCGCGGTGGGTTGAGACCGATGTAAGGCACATCTCGATAGCGCCAAACACTGGATGAAACGGGATTCACATTTCTCGGGTTGTAGGCTTGTCTCTTGGGTTTTTCTTCTTTCTGTGACATATACTGATCGCCTCTCACTTTATCTGATGACTGCTTTCTCATCGTACAACACGCCGCTTCGATGTACATAAAAATGTTGCAGACTAAATCGATGATCCGGCGCATAAGAAATAGAGCAAGCAAGAGCAAGGTTTTCACAGAGGCCTCGCTACCATGACAAGCGGAGGGGATTCGGCACTGATCAATTGGATCCACCACGCATTCTGATTCCATTCAGCATCCCAGCGCAATGGGTATGGCTTATGCGATTAATTACGGAGACCTACCTATGCACATGCGGATGATTTTGTCTCTTCGGATGAGTTTGGTACCATGGTTCCAATTATCCGCCAAGGAACGGAAGACTGGGTTTGCCTGCGCGGGATTCTAGGAACGAGGTGGAACGAGAGTTTGCCAAAAACCGAATTGAAAGTTCGGCAATCTGGTGGTGCCGTTAATCTAATTCAATTTAATTATGGCCCGAAGCCTAATCTCGTCGGCTTGAGGCGTCTGCGAGCACCGCACGATCGCAAAGTTTACTATTGATAGATCCTACACTGCATACTTCATATTTTTCTTCTTCTTTGTCATTCGCCTTTCTCTTTCTTTTTTCAATGTGATCCTTTTTCTTACTGGCGTGAATTTAAGCTAATGCCGTCATCGGCTAACATCGCTTTCTATAGGTGTAGAATCCCTCCAGCTTTGTACGCATTTCCCGCGGCTGTCCAGTCAGCGTCATCTCTGACCTTCTTTACAATTGAACCAAGGCCTACCATCTATCAACACTTACAAAATTTTCTCCACCTTGTCCTGGGGACTTTGTCTCTCTCCTTTATCAGGTATCATCGAGCATTCAGGATCGTCGTCGAGGGCCTCTCTATGAGTTCCTTGGTATCCCACCCATCCAGAGTTAGCGCGGACAAAAGAATCTTGGTCGACAGAGCGATAATTCCTACTCTCATACAGTGCTGCCCTCTTCAGTGCCAGTGCTTCTCTATCCTAAGCAGCTATAGTCAGGACGGAAGGTGTGGTGAAGCAACAGGTTGGTCAAGCGAGGCGTATGAGGTTGAAAAAAAAAAATTTCGGAAATACGACCCCCCCCTCCCTCTGCCGAAGGCCGAAGTCCATGAAACAACCCTCTTTAAAAGCCGAACTATGAAAAAGTTGTTTAATTCTCCACCAAAACTGCTCATAAAAAAGCCCTGCTACCCCATCGTCCACAAAAAAACTCGTTTAAAAAGTATAAAGTGAAAAAGTCAAAGATGATCATGAATGATTAATGACGAGTCCTGTCAAACGAGCAAACGAGAAACGGAGCAAAAAACGTCAAACTAGTCACTAGAAATGGCGTACTATGACAACACCTCTTCTTTGTTTATTTCCTCCACAAGACTTACCAAATTCTAGTACTACACAGATTATGGTTCTCAATTTACACGTCCCCCTTTCGCTCAAAGGAAGCCTTGTAAAAGCCTTCGCCAGCTGTGTGTTGACTGGACTTTGGCGTTGACCGTGGAGCAGCTTATTTACTATTGAAATTTGAACAAATATTCAAATGATTATAACTTTCTTCAAAGTTAACGAATTTTCAATCTGAAAGCTGATTTGGGAAGTTTTGTGAAGAGCTTTTCCTAATCAGTACTGAAATTACAGGAAGTTATAAGAAATTACGGGCGAGCACGAGTTTTTACACTTTCCGGAGCAATAACTTGCTTCATTTCCGTCAAATTCAAAAAGTTGATACGTCATACAAAACTAGAAGATTTTCTCTATCAAACGGTCGCTAAAGCAGCTTCATACGTCCAGTACTCAAAAAATGGCCACGTTGAGGATTTTTGCAAAATTAACGAGGAAAATTCGTGATGAGTGCGAGTTTTTACGCTTTCCAAAGCCATAACTCCGTTCAAACTCATGCAATCTGGAAAGTTAATACGTCATCATAAACTAGAAGATTTGCTCTTTCTATAGGCAACTAAAACTGCTAAATACGTTCACTATTTAAAAAATGGCCACGTTGAGGATTTTTGCCCGAGTACCGCCGAAAGGTACTTTTTCGCTACATTAGCACTATCCCAACGACTATAGCTCCTTGCAGGAGCGATTATGACTGGTTGAAGGTAAAACAACTTTAACCAGCCGTGGTTTGAGGGGTCTGATTTTCCCATGCGAAACACTTCAGTAGGCCTACATTCGACATCGAGTGCATCGAGAATGCTACAAACCTTGTTTTCAAGTTCTCTTTGACGCATCGATGGGGAGAGAGTCATTTCAGATTCCTGTACTCCAGCAAGGACTAAGCTACGCGAACGTTTTTCTTTCTCCAAAATCTCAGAGAATTCCTTTGGGATCTTTTCAGTTAATGCAGTTAACATTTGCGCAATAACAGGATCTCTATTCCGTTCCATAATGCTCGAAAGGAGTTCCTGAGCCGACATACGACTGTAGTCAGACTTCCCGGTAACGTTACCAGTTTGATTCGCGTTGATCAATGTGGATGAAGATACTGCTTGTTCAACACTGTTTTCTTTACTCCGGTTACTCTTAGCCATGACTGATTCACTAGGCAGGACCAAATTTAGAGTTTCAAATGACAGTATGCAAAAACTTGCGTGATTACTGAGTTATTCCGCGGCAATCCTGGAGAGTTGCACTTAAGCAACCGGCCACCACCGTCGAATGATGATGAATGATTGTTGTGTTCTTGCCTGATCCAATCACTCGGCTCTGTAGAACTCTTTTCTAGAAAACTCGCAAATTTTTATGAAGCAGTGGATGGCCGTTTCATCCATTGTACTACTTGAAGCCCCTTACAAGTGTTCCGTAACCATGTTCAGTGCCAAGGTACATATCATATCATATTGTAACCATTCCATCCCAAAATGATACATTGGGTTGAACAAAGTTCCCGAATGTGTTATCCGAAACTGTCGAAAGTTTATTATTGGCGCAGAAAAGCTCTAGAAATTGTCAACTCGAAGGATACCGGGGTCAATTAGTTCGATTTGGGATGCGCCACGTTCTCGACTTCCATCTCGAGGCTGCACATTGGAACGCATCCTTAGCCTTTGCTATGGCTCCTTGGTACCACCCAATCGGTCGATGCCCTCATACGGTCTTGTCATGAAATAACTAGATAAAAATTCGCTGATAATATCAGTACTCAAACTCTTAACGCCAAAAATATTTAGTGATAATAGTTTTCACTGAATGTACCATGAAAAACTGAGCTATGCGAAACGGTACCCTGGTAGCGTAATTGTAGCCCATGGCTCGGTAAGTGAAAGATGCAGCGGGTTCGAGTCCCGCTTAGTACGGAAGTTTTCACAGCCCAGCATTCTTGTGAATCGTGAATGAATCCAAGTTTACTCTCTCAATATCTACTTTAATTAGTGGCATTCAAATTATTCTACTGAATATCAATGTTTTCAGCCTCAGCGACAGTACTCAAGCCAGGTCCACACCGATCGACGGACTATTGACAGAGATGAGAACGGCGAACTAGTCGTGAAAATCGAAAAAAAAATGTAAGTTTTCTCAAAACTAGATAATCAGTTCTCTTTTTCCTATGAGATTTCTTCGCTGTTATTCTGCTGTAATGTGAGTAGCATAGTAAACTAAAATAATGTCACGAGTATTTTTTGCTGGTTTTTCAAATCTTGAAATTTTTCGAATTCGATTGGTCTGCCTCCAACAGATAGATGTTTTCACGTGTGCCGCCTAGTTTTCGTGCATTCCAAATCAGACCAACCCCTAAAGCAAGTAAACGAGCGAACTCTTGCTCCCATCCCTCTGGAACAGCCCAATCCACGGGTTATCGATATTACTGGATTTTTTTGTTTCATGATTCACACAAAACCTCTGTACACAAGTCCTACAGAAGCGATATCGTTCTTAACTGAATCTGCCCTATCTGCCCTCATATGGAATAAGTCGGATAGTGTTCAGCGATCCACTGAGACGTGCTACCTAAACACTCTGGTACCTTAATACATATTAATGAAAGGTTTTTTGTTTATTTACATCGTTTTTGTTGTCGACATCTTCGTTTGTTACCCAGAATTAGGTGGTAGATTGCTTTCGAGCCGTGTACGGCAGTAGGTGGAGCCTGACCATAATTATGTACTGGAGTGGGTGGAGCTGGAACAGATGGGTGGGTGATAGTAAAAAAAAACTCAGATTCAGCTTTCGCAACCTCTATTTGTAAAAAGGATTCCACGAAGAAGTCGGTTTAAGGAAAGGGAAACCATCCAGGGTGAATGACAGGCGGACTACGTAAGGGTGCGGAACGATACGCGTCTTGCAGCGAAGTATATCCCCCCTAATCCAGCATGGCCGTTCCCGCGGTGCTAGCGCCGCTGCCCGCCCACCCCCTCGCCGTCTGACCAGGCAGCTCTAGAAGAGCTGGTGGGGTGAGCACCGATGAGGCACACTCGAAGCGCAAATCAATGGGTGAAACGGGATCCCATTTCTCGGGTTGTAGGCTGCTCTTGGTTTTCTTCTTCTTTCGTGCATCACTGATCGCCTCTACCTTTATTCTTGATGAGCTGCTTTTTCATCGTAACGCCGCCTTCGATGTACATAAAAGTTGCAGACAAATGTGATCCAGGCGAAAGAAAAGAGGCAGAGCAAGAGCAAGGTTTTCACAGAGGCCTCGCTACCATGACAAGCGGGGGGATTCGGCACTGATCAATCGGATCCACCACGCATTCTAATTCCATTCAGCATCCCAGCGCAATGGGTATGGCTTATACGATTAATTACGGAGACCTACCTATGCACATGTGGATAATTTTGTCTCTTCGGATGAGGTTTGGTGCCATGGTTCCAATTATCCGCCTGAAGGAACGGAAGACTGGGTTTGCCTGCGCGGGATTCTGGAAACGGGGTGGAACGAGAGTCTCCCAAAAATGTTGAAGTCGGCCAACCTGGTGGTCGTCTATAATTATGGCCCAACCTATCTGCGGCTTTGAGCGTTCTGGAGCACCGCCGATCGCAACTAGTGGTGATCCCTACACTCATCTCTATTTTTTCTTTCTTTGTATTCTCTCCTTTCTCTTTTTTTTCATTGATCCCTTCTGATTTACGCTGCCGTCATCGGCTAAATCGCTTCTAAGGTATTAGAATTCCTAAAGCTTTAGACGCTTCCCCCGGCTGACCATGGTATCTCTGACCTTCTTTACATTGAACCAAGGCCTACCATCTACCAGCACTTACTAAATTTTCTCCACCTTGTCCTGGGGACTTTGTCTCTCTCCTTTCTCAGGTATCATGGATGTCGCCAGCATTCAGGATCGTCGTCAAGGGCCTCTCTATGAGTTCCTTGGTATCCCACCAATCCACAGTTAGCAGGACAAGAAATCTGGCGCAGAGCTAAGTCTTACTCTCATCGGAGCTGCCCTCTTCAGTGCTAATGCTCTCTCTCCTGAACAGTTATAGTCAAACGGCGAAGGGTGGGTGAGCACCGTCGCGCACTCTTCGGAAGGTTCCACATGTACCCTGAGAAATCCCAGTTTGTGTCATAGAAGCAACCTAAGAAAAAAATCTATCAGCAATCGGATCCAATGAATTCGGTGACGCCTGTTCGTCAAGTGAGTCTCCTTGGTGATCACCGTCACTCTCACCTTTTGGAGCCAATCCAACCTCTAGCCATTCCACGGACGTCCATTTAGCGACACCTCAACACAGCTTACGACGCTGTCAAGGTTAGTCGTCCTCTTATCTTTGCTACAAACCACGCTGATATTTTCGTTGATATGCTTCTTTCCAAAAAACGAAACGATCAGTGTGACTAATTACTCTTTGAATGTCTGGGCCCACGCATTTCCAGGCTTACTCATTGTGCCATAGTTGGTCGCGTAGTGCATCGAATTGTGCATGGGCATGTGCGTGGGCAGCTTCCCCAGTAGGAAATGTGAAAGCACATTTGTTACGGGACTGTACAGCTCAGAATGGCCCCTGAGACCAGCCCAGGAGGCACCCTCGTACTTATGGGATCGGTGACCCGAATCTTCCACCAGGGTCATCGTCCATTCGCACTATTCCGAGGGGAGGGGTCGTATTTGGGGGAGTTGAAGGGGTCTTGGGTGCAGGGAAAGGAGCCGCTTTCGACAATTTTTTATTGTACAGTTTCGTCAAGAATCTTAAGATGAACTTATGGTACATGTCCCACTCGTAATCGGTATTCATGGGAAATGAAGCCGGAACTGCTGGAAATAAGGATTCTCCAGCTAGGGAAAATGCGACGGGATGGGAGGGGGGGGGGTACATTAGAGCTCTCTGGAGTGCGAAACCTTCTCTTGAAGACGAGGCTATTATTGTTCGTCCAATAGTAGTCCGTGCGGCCCCCTCCCCTCTCTCGGCGGACCCACAGGTAGTACAGGGTGTCCCAAAATTACTTACGCCAAATTTCAAAGAACGTTAGAAAAGTAAAACGATTATTTTGGCGCGCTAATAAACAGTTGTGCAGGTAGGTTCTCTTGTGAACTGCATCGTTATTGGGGTAAAACTGCCAGTATCTCTGAGATGGCGAGAGGTGATCCAAGGTGACCTGCGATCATTCGCGTGCGCGAGGAAGAAGCTGCATCGTAGGACATTATTAATTTCTTGATGACTACGAGAACACAGTAAGATGGCCATGAAACGATGCACGAAAATAAGAACACTCATTGACAAGCCTAGACAAGGAAGAGTGGTCAGCGTTTCCACGGATAGAATTATCGAAATGTTTGGTTAGCAATTCACGGTGCTCCATCAGAAGGATGGCTAAACATATCGCTAAATATATCGAAGTCATGGATGGGGCTCATCTTAACACATTCACGACGACGCCCCTTTTCCACTTTTCGGTCGCGTGGGACGGACGCGATTTTGTGGGCGCCGCCGCCTCACCACATAACCGCAGATTTTGTACTGTAAATGAACAAAAACATGAATGTCACAAAATAATTTCAGCAATGTTCAATGTGTAAAGATTATCTTAACATATAATACACTGGTGTGCAAAACTTAAGGACGGAAGTAACTTTCACATGATATCTCACTGCTAGTTAACCTAGGTGGACCAAATTTGGCACATACATAGAAGTAAATGTTGCGGTACAGTGCAGAGAGTTACTAACAGAAAAGCGCAAAGGGACGATTGAAAAGACATTTTTCTTCAAATACCCTGTCTGAAGCGGTCGATGGGTGAGGCTACTCCAACTCATGGTAGACATTCAAAAGAGAGGAGCTGGTTCTTGATGGGGTGTATGAACACTACGGACTGCAAAGCATGCTCTGCTACGTGCTCCAATACTGGCCACAAGGTTGGTTAAGAGTTCTTGTGGAGAAGCGATCCATTCCTTGAAGACCGCGATTGACAACTGCTGGACAGTTGTTGGCGCATGGGATGCGCTACAATAGCTCTCCTGAATGCACGCCACACGTGCTCCATAGAATTTGACTGGAGGAAGCGGCAGGCTTCACCAATCGCCGAAAATCCTCACTTTCCAAGAGTTTTCCACCTAGGCTGCTCGATGCTCTCGCACCTTGTCCTCCATACGATTGAAGTTGAGGTCAAAGGCACCCTTGAAAAGATGCACATAAGTGAGGAGTACAGCGTCACAATAACGTCGATCAGAAAGCATTCGCGATCAGGAGTTGGGAGGTTGGTACGCCCTTGCAACTTTATGCCTCCCCACACCATATCGAATGGACTATCAAAACAATCATGTTGAACGATGGTCCTGGGTGCATTACGTGATCCTATTCTCGCCACATGCGGGTAAGTCCAAAATCACTACTTACATCCAATTTGATCTTAACTGAGAAGAACACGCGATCAACCAAATCAGTGGTCCATCGCTAATGTCCCGGCACCTAGCAAATGTTCCCGCCGATGCGCGGGTTTCGAAGGAACACCAGATACTGTTGGTCGGTCAGAGAGACCATCCTATACGGTCACTGTACCACTGTTCAGCTGGGATTACGTGCCTTACAATCCTGATAAATGTTTTTGCAACTGCAGCCTGTGACTGACGTGGGTCAATTCTTGCCTGTTGCAAAACGTAGCAATCACCTGCTGTTGCAGTTGATCGTGATCCACCACCTACTCTTCTAGGGGCAGCAGTGGCTGCAGTCCATATTGCTCCTTATGCGCACAAAACAATGGTGTGAGCAACATCAAACTCCTGGACCACACTCGTTACAAATCTTCCTTCTTCCAGTTTCCCGGGGATTCTTCCTCGCGTGAAGTCACCCTCGTGTTGTCTCTGAGACTTGCTGTAATCAAGAACACCACTACATTCCACAGTAACTTCTCCCTGCTCAGTACACTCCCTCTTGTCCTGTCCCACCAAACCCTCGTTCTGCGTGGCCACTCCCTTTTGGCTCCAGATGAAGCCGACCGCTGTATATATGAGGCCCACTTTCATGTCCATGACTGTAAGGCTTTTAGCAGTATGCTTGCACAGTTTCATCCAATTCCATCGAATTGTTAATAAGTTATGTCAATTTATCCATCTCGTCCTTAAGTTTTGCACACCAGGTAGTGGTATTTCGATCAGAATGACGAATAGTGGTTACGAAAAGAGAGCATTTATTCGCTTCCCCGTGAAGGAATTTAAAAGCATTTTCACTCGATTACGAGATTTACCCACCTATCTGTCCATTCCTAGCGCCTGGCAAGCGATTATCAGCTGGCAGCCCATATGGGCTGCCATCGTCCCAGGAGCACATGTTGTTGGCAGCCCATATGGGCGGCCATCGGCGTGAATGTGTTAATGTGAAGCAGCACCGCCAATTCTATCACATGTTGAGGTGCCGCTTCATCCTGTTCAGAACAAGCAGCAGAGAAGCCAAAAAGTTGGAAGGTTACTAGCGCGCTTCACTGGCGATACGCACTCTCGATCGTTTTTTCTGACGAGAAAATATTCGCTGTGGAGCCGATGTTGAATCGCCAAAGCGATCACATTCTAGTAGAAATATCGGGAGTGTCATCTCACGAGGAAAGATTGTTGGAAGAACGGCTAACTCGGCATCAGTAATGAATTGGTGTGAGTCGCGGCCAGTGGTGAGACGCCGTTGAATTTGCCGAATCCATGTGTGAAGATCAGCAAGGACGTGCATGCTGGTGAACGTATTGAAGCCTTGATCCAACTCCCACTTTGGGAGCAAGCCGTGGTGTTCCAGCAGGACAGTGCTACAGCCCACGGGGCCAAGCTCGTTCAAGGCAGGTGCGAGCTGCGAGCTGCCCGACTTCGTCGCCGCGAGGAATGGCCTTCTTGCTCCCCTAATCTTAATCACTTGAACTCTCAGTCTGGTTCGTGATTAAGAGCAAGGCATGTCGAGCTCGTCATACGAATCTGCAATCATTGCAAGCAGCATCAAAGGAAGCGGGGAAGGGATACCTGCGTGCAACGTGTGAAGGGTGCAAGAAGAGACTCGAGGCCTGTATTCGTGCAGGTGGAGGACATTTTGAAATCTGGTTGTTGCATGTTGTTGTGTATGATGTTAGTATAATTATGTTTAGATTCAATTATTATTCTGTGTCCAACAGTTCGAAAGACATTGCAATAGATGGGCGCAAGTAATTTTGGGACACCTGTAGAACAGTTTTAGCGTCTTATTTTGCCGCGCACCATTTGGCGTCGCACGAGCACTTACTGTGTGCCTTAAAATCTTATAGATAATAGCGGTCTGTGCTACTGCTTACTGTTAGTTCGCGGTAAAATTAGAGTGTAGAGTAGAATAGATGCTCGCAGTACGTAACGCGTTGAAATATAAGTGGTTCTAACGGTACAAGTCAAGTACAATTTATAGAGAAAAAAGTAATACTTGAAAAAATTATTCCATTACCAGAAAAAGCGCGCGTTTTGCCGTCCTTTTTCTCCAAAACTTGGGCCGCCCTTATCCATAAGACTTTAAAGGTACTTTGCAATTATGCTCAGTGGATCTCTGAACCTTTTCTAGGCAATAAGAAAACTTATAAATTCGGACACCAAGCTATCTAGCACTGGAACAGTATTCCTGCGTGGCACCCGTTGAAAATGCCCGCAGCTTGAACCAATGATGACCAATGATAGCTTATGTTATGACGACCAATGACCGTCGCGCGCCGCACGTATGATTTTCTCTGCTTCCCATTGGCCGAAGGACTTCCAGCAAATTCTCCAAAGAGTTCCATCTTACAAACGTTTTCCTCTGAACGAGCGCATTTTCAACTGGAATGGTTCGCATTCGAACGCTGCCCATAACCCAGCGCCATTTTGACGCAGTCGCATTATTCAGTACGATGACATTGGCACGCCACAAAGCCACGTCACAGTCGTGGTTTGTAGCCAAATTGTGAGTCATAAAATGTAATGTGATGAGGGTTTATAACAGACGTTTATTTACAGTGCATCGGCTCGTTCCGGACGTTCCACAATGTCATCAAATTCGCTGTCGCCCAGTCCTCGACGTGAATCCAATGGACTTGTTTCCTACCTAGTTCAGAATCCATTGTATCGAGATTAATTCCAATTCCTCATTTTTTCCCTTTTCAATTCGATTTTTTATTTGGAAGTGTAAACAGTCGTGTGTATACCGATTGTATCCATTCGCTGAACAATATGTAATCCATTTCTGATTTAAAAAAAATCGTGAAAATGAATCTTGGCTGAATCTGGCTTTGATGGTCCAAATCCGTCCTCATTTCACTACTTTGGTCACTAAAAACGTTGTCCAGTTATCCGTTCCCTTCACGGTTGCGAACGGGTTTTGAATTTTGCTAAGGATTGGAAAGCCGAAGTTCCTCCAGAGTGAAGTCGAGGTGAATGCGGGTAGGTTGTGCGGTGCTGTAGGCTCATAGTAAAAAGCCCCGCTCGTACAAGGTGGGAATCACAGAAATCGCACGCGCTCACGAAATGTCTTCGATTTTGCATGGGAACTGCGAGCTTCTCTAAATAGACTTGATGTGGGAAGCTACCAATTGTCGTAGCCAAAGCAAGCTTAAAGGCCGAGTTTACGACGAAAAGACAGCCTACTACAAATCAAGGTAGAGATGGTCAGCGGTGCAGGGGTGAAGAAAAATCATGACGCGCGTTGGGCGACTCTCATCGGTGCTGCTTTCTTCAACGCTGATGTCTTGCTGTGTGCTAAACGGCCAGTGTCATAGGTGAGGGGTAGCCTATCAGAAGGTGTGCACAGGTGCTAGCGGAGAAGTACAGTGCAGTGCCTTGCCAAGCCGCAGCCACGCCGCTAGCGCCTTGCCCTCCTAGGCCGATGGACATGTTCCTCTTTGTGAAACGAGCATCATCCCGCGCTTCCGTGGGCCCGCTTGTCTTTGATCTAGAAATGTTTCTCCGTCTTGATCTCCGAGATTATCATGATTTGAATTCCCTCGAAACTTTTTTTGAATAACTGTGCTTGTAACTGACCTCTTCCCGTCTTTCATCTTTTGTCTAGCTTTCAAGGGGACCTCTAAAGAGCTACCACAGGGAATTGTTATCTAGCATTCATATGTCATGGGAGTCTACTCTAACAGACCAACCTCCATTGGAGAAATTTCAACGAGGGGGTAGGGGCCATATTCTAAAGACAATCCCGGGATTATTCGGATAGCCACTTGGGAAGGATACCGCGAGGGAAATTGTAAGGTCCGTACCTACCTAGATCACTCCAGCTTCGCCGCAAAAATTGCGCGGTTAGGGCGCTAATCCTTACGGGCCTGCAACCATCGACCCCCGTTGCAACGCTTCCCACCCACCTCGATATCGGCGTTCTGACCTTTTTGAAGGTTAAGGCCTTAATTTCAGCGATCCCAAAGATTCTCTAGCTTTCCTTTCCACTTTCAGGCCGTCTCCGCAGCTCAGTCATCACTACGAAGCGCTCTTACCACCAGTTTTATCCCGGGGCTTCCTTTCAACAATTGCAAAGGAAGGGAGAAGCAGAGAAGTAACTTTGGTCATGAAGTATTAGCAGAATTCTCCGCCTCACAAGAAAACGAGGTGGACAGAATCTCATGGCAAAATATTCTCCCGGAGAAAAGCAAGACCGGATCGCTTGCCCTCACAATCTGTAAAAAATCAGGTCGGTGCATGATTTCCGGACTGCCTTAGCCTTGCTTTCGTTTTTAGGGCGTCGATTTTGAAGTCATGGTATTAGGTTGGGAAGAAAGTTCCGCAACACCGAAATTTTCTTTTTTTCTGAAAAATTCATAGGTAACATCTCGAGGCTTTAATCCACGAGGTGGATATAAGTGCTGCAGTCAGTAGTTATCCAAGAAAATTCAAAAAACCTCGACCACTAGTAAATCCATACTCCGAGTCACTGTCTAGTACAAATGTCTCCATAACTATGGATTCGTGTCAACGACCACACTATCTGCAATAGCTTCAATAGGCATGCCGTTCACCGCTACAGCGTGTTTCACCTTTACCAGCGCTTTCGATCTTTTGATATTTTTATAAGAAGCCAGCAGCGTCCCTCACACTCCATTACAGGTAGGGCTCTTACGGAAGCTCCACTACAAATTCTTCGTTATGGGCACCATTGTGTAGGTAGAGGTCTAGGCTGCGGAACTCCAGAAGCTGGCCGAGGCAGCTCGTCAGGAGCCCTCGTACCGCGACAATATTTATTTCTTTCATGACATTGCGAATCACCATGATCCGAAATGAGCCCGGTAAGAAATTCTGGAGCTGCGGCAAGATTTCTTACCTCTCTTAGCGTATTCCCCTGGTCGAGCTATAAATGACTGCCACCTATCCTGGACCTTAATCATCATCTTGATGACGAAATAATTAGACGATCAACTCCAACTCGAAAGTGAGGTCGCCTCCTTTCTCGACCCGCACTCCGCTGGGTTTTGGCAAAGGAGCATCAAGAAATTTTCTGAGCAAAGAAGATGAAATTAAAATCAAAACTTGAAAAAGTGTTGCAGGACTCTCTTTCCAACCTGATAGTTAGGGAAAATTTCTTCCGCAGGGGACGAACCAAACCGAGAAGCAGGAGTGCAACCGCTGGCGCGAGATGCGGAGGAACTGTATTAGTCGAGAGTTTCAGAACTTTCCTGAACATCTTTTGCAATAAGTGGCTTAACATTGTCATAAAAATGTCCAGAGGGCTTGCGATGAAAGACAAGACAAAAATGGAGACATTTTGTCTCCATCTTTCAAATGGATTTAATCACACCTTTGCTCAATTCAGACCGAATGGTTCCAACTTATTATTAAAGAGTGCATTCCATTCTATAAGAAAATCTTCATGGTGGCCACCTACGTGGACGGCATCAGAAGAATTTGCCCTGGAAACATGGTGCACTGGTCGAGCTCAATGGGGTCTTCGAAGGATCGTGTACCATAACGACCTTTACTGAAAAGCTAGTTTCGAGGGGATTTGCACAGTGGAGCTAATCCTCTAGAAACTATCCAACATTAATCGATTCAAGAAATTATGTAAGAGCTTCAGGCTGAAGCAGTTACGGTAGGCCTCCTTGAGCTCGACGACGATGACAGATGACGTCATATTCTGAAGACGGTGAGGCAGTGAAGGAGGGCCTGCGTCTACTTATAGAGGGACATTTAGGAATATTTTGCTGAGGAACTTCCGTCAACGACGGCAATCTTTGCGAAGAAAAAATCGGCCGAAGTGCGACATGGGCAAAATTTCTTTTGGCCCCTCCTCCACCTGTATGTAACTCTTTTCTTGTTCTGCTCTAACGCTGGAAGTGCAGCATAAAACCGTGGTCGGACGACACACCAAGAACCAAGACAATGGCCACGAATATCTTTCAGTGAAGGGTTCAAACCGACCATCAAGACGTGAATTTATGAATGTTGTGATGTATCAAAAATTTTAGGAAATGGCCACGTTAAGCTTCTTGAACCCTAAGTTCGCTAATTTTGTGGTTGTACTAGATTTGAATTGAATGGTCTTCGGCTTTGAATGGTATGAAAATTTCCATGGAGCAGGCATCTTTATGATTAATTTTGTACAAAACTGGAGTGTGGCTTACATTCTGTAAAGTTTCCTGTTGCGCCAAAACCATATAAGAGCACCGTTCGCACGCGCTTTGCTCTGTCGAAGGTGAACCATATCACAGAAGAAAAAAAAAGAAAAAATGTGGGCAAACTAGTGAAGTCAACACTACTAGACATTGAAT
>MU868631.1:58277-69370 GCA_036418205.1 Ostertagia ostertagi
CTGCTGTATTACTTCCGCTAACAACGCAATCTTTGCGACGATGGAATCGCTGAAGTGCGACATGGGCAAAATTTCTTTTGGCCCCTCCTCCACCTGTATGTAACTCTTTTCTTGTTCTGCTCTAACTGGAAGTGCAGCAATAAAACTGTGGTCGGACGACACACCAAGAACCAGGACAATGGCTACGAATATCCTTCAGTGAAGGGTTCAAACCGACCATCAAGACGTGAATTTATGAATGTTGTGATGTATCAAAAATTTTAGAAAATGGCTACGTCAAGTTTTTTGATTCTAAGTTCTCGTATTTTGGTTTTGTACTAGATTTCGAACTGAATGGTCCACCTTTTGAAAAATTTCCATGGAGCAGGCATTCTTTATGATTAATTTTGTACAAAACTGGAGTGTGGCTTACATTCTGTAAAGTTTCCTGTTGCGCCAAAACCATATAAGAGCACCGTTCGCACGCGCTTTGCTCTGTCGAAGGTGAACCATATCACAGAAGAAAAAAAAAAGAAAAAATGTGGCCAAGCTACGTAGTGAAGTCAACACTACTAGACATTGAATAGCTGATTCAACTTCAAATGGAGGTGGGGGGGGGCGGGGGAAGGGCATCAGTTTGTCGAACTGTTTTTTCAACTTCCGACAGAATTCAACTATTAGAGCAAAATGCTATATTGAGTGATGACATATATCACATATCATGAACAATGACATCATCCAGGTACCTGTTTTTGCTCTGGAGTTAAATTCAGCTGTCTGCCACTTTTTGCGGTTACGCTCTTGGCCAAGCAATAGAAAAGTTTTTAACATTATGATGATATGTATTTGACACTTTTACTGCTCTATGACTCACATAGTTCTAACATCAGCATCACTTGGAATGACAAAGTAAAAAACGTAGATATGCTGCTCTCGAGTGCAATAAAGCCGTCTGGAATGCGCCGCGCGCTCGCTGTCTGTTCAGAGCCGCACACTAATTCGAGGGTGAAGGGGTCCGTGTTTCCTGGTTTGTACAATCTCTTTCTGTTTCAGGGTAGAGTGATTCATGAGCAAACTTATCACCATTTTCGCTGCTTAAAGTGCATGACAGAGGCTTACCTCGCTCGCATGCCACACCCCTGTAGCAATGTAAGCTTTGGAATAGATTCAGGCTGGTGTCTGTGTCTCTCTGTCTTGCATTCTTGCTCGTACTTCAGTGTTAGGGTGTCTCTTTCGGACACGCACTCTCTCCTGTGCCGTAGGCAATGCCGTAGACAGTAATAAACAGGAGATATTTTCGACGGGTTTTTTTACTTCATTCTTCCTTGTCGAGTCACATCGCGCCTCACTCTCATACTTGTACCCAGTCCTGCCAACATGCATCGTGCTTCCAATTGAACACACGGTTTTTCGTGATGATTCCTAAAGTTAGTTGTTGCCTGGTTGCTGTCTTTATTTCCATAGATCATTCCACTAGTGTTTCACGGATAATGTAGAAGTCAGGATAGCTTTCCTTACAGATGGAATCTCGATTTGTGCTGAGGGATTGTGAGGTCCGCTACGTTCTGAACATGGACCTCCTCCTTCAACTGTTTTACAATTTTCTGGACGGCTCTTACCCTTAGAGAAGGCGAGAGCCTCGACAAACTTGTTGGGTATCAGTCCAACTTCTTGTTTGCCGCGTTTCAATTAAAGCAGGCCTTAGCCAGAGCTTGGAAATTATATGGTTTCTAACAGTAGTTTGAAAAGAGAAGCACCATAACTTCCTCAAACAATTTTCATAATAAAGAAAAATGTCGCGCACATGTGATTTTTCGCCGCCACGTAAGACCGCGATGCGATCGCTCCATCGCTTGTCCATCGCGTTGCAATCGCTCTGCCGATTGCGCAATCGCTTGCAAAGTGCACAAGCGACGGGCGATTGGCCCCGCCCCCAGTCGATGCAGTCGGCTGCGGTATCGATCGAGCAGAGCCATCGCCCGTCGCTTGTGCACTTTGCAAGCGATTGCGCAATCGCTTGCCAATCGCTCGACCGAGAGCGATTGGCAAGCGACGGACAAGCGATGGAGCGATCGCGATCGCTCCATCGCTTGTCCGTCGCCGACTATGACGTCGGTCTAAAATATTCGCCGATCAGTTTTTGTAGCCACTTTCCAGCTCGATATGGCCGGACGAATTGCACTGCTTGCAGACCGTTGTGAGACTGGAACCCTACAGTGTATCCTGGTCTTTCCCACACATACTTGGCCGTTGAAAGGCTTGCACAGTGATCCAAGCTCCTGCACTTAACATCACGTGGTTTCTTGAAAACTTGTTGAGTATTTAGCTGGTTTGTCGCCCTCCAATATCATGAAGACATACCCCCCCCCCTCAACCTGGTGTTGTTCTCTCACACGAAACTGAATGCAGGGGCACGAAGTGGACACGCGCAACTGAAGAATGGTCAAGAAGTGCTCGACGCAGTCTTGAGAAGGCCCTGGCGCCTTTGCCGCGCAGGAAACGGGACATCTGCGACTTTAGTGAACGCTTTAATCCTGTAGGGATTTGATCACCGAAACTCGTTGTGGGGTCGTGTTTTTGTATTTTTATTATTTATTTTTTTGTATTTTTCAGCTCATCCTGGCCTACGCCTCTTGTCTCCATCATTTCAACAATTAGTTTTCGATTTTCGTCTTATCTTCAGTATTGAGGAGACCCCTTCCCAGGGGAGCTTGCAGGGATGGGCGTGCAGATCTCGACATCCCCCACTGAAATAAAGCTGGCTTTCATGTGAACCCTTCAGAGGTACTATTGTCGCAGAGTTGTGAAACGTCGAAAATCGCAGACAGCGAGATCGACGTGTTCCAAGGAAAAATAGTGA
Organism: Ostertagia ostertagi; assembly: GCA_036418205.1. Lineage (NCBI taxonomy): Eukaryota > Metazoa > Nematoda > Chromadorea > Rhabditida > Trichostrongylidae > Ostertagia > Ostertagia ostertagi. Next base: position 61,117 of record MU868631.1, read on the forward strand.
TCCGGTAAAACATGGCCAAACTTAAAGGAGGATTTCGCGTAAGAACGAAGGTCGAAGAAGGGAAAATTGCATAGTTGGGAGACAGGCGGACCTCCTGAGGGTGCTGACCGACGCGCAATTGGCAGCGAAAGATTTGACCTCGGCGATCTAGCATGGCTCACTCTTGGCGCGGTTGGCGGGGTACGCCCACCGACTACTGCCACAGGTCTATACGCTGCTTGTGATAGATAGCAGAGAGAGCGTAGCGTTAAAGAGGGCACAAAGATGAGAATCGTATCAGCCCTTTCTCATGGTTTTCCCTTCTTTCTTGTACCACTTACCATCCTTAATTTAATTTGATATGGGTTGTTTTTCGTCGTAACTTCTGCCCTTGAGAAAATATTGGAAAGGGCAACGAGAGTTTAACATCCGTTTTGCACGTGCACGTAGACGGAAAGGGTTTTTCCGTAATGATTCACCAATACCGGCAGATGGGGTTAGTCAGAGATCTAACTGGAACGCTACCCTCTACAAACAAAACCGGCCGTGATTTGTGATCACTACGAAACGCACATCATTCCGACAAATTCGCCGAGCACGACCGATTAATGAAAACCCACGGCGTTGCTGCTATCGTACCAGTGTTGTGGAACCGTTTCATGTACCAAGTCCGTTTTCCTTTTCGTTCTAGTTGAAGTATTTTGTATTGTGCAATTTCTACTGCTTCGGATTCGTCTTCTCATTATCATCATTATCATCAAGTCTCATGAGAATCGTAGACAAATCAATGGGTCGCATCCGGTAAGCAGGGGGGGGGGTTGGTTTACAGCGCCGAACACACGACGACTAACCTTTGTTATCAAACTTCCGAGAACAAGCCTTAAAGCAACAGTCCCAGCAGGGTTTTTACCTTCGACACTAATGGTGTGGAACGATGCGCTAGCCCTAGTCAAGAACATAAGAAGTGTGACTGAACAAAAAACTCACCTTGGAAAGCCGCTAGAAAGGGAGCTGAACGGCTTCGAAGTGGGCGTGGTTGAATCGCCGTTGCGCAGTCCCCTCGACCGATTTAACCACGCCCACATCGAAGCAGATCAGTGGATAGAGCAGATCAGTAGCAGTAGATCCCCTTCCAGTGACTTTCCAAGGTGAGTTTTTTGTTTAGTCGCACTTCTTACGTTCTTGACTAGGGCTTGTTCCACACTGTTAGTGTCGAAGATAAAAACCCTGCTTAGAATTAAGTTGCTTTAAGGTGTTGGAGGAGACTCCACGGTGCGGGGGGACTTTTCCTTCCTCAGAGAACCTTCTCAATTAGGCGTAGTCCCCAAGAATCCTCACCCTTCAACTCACAATGGCTTCTTCGCGCCCTGAAGTACAAAATCCAAACCGGCATTAGAGCAGACTGTGCCCCCTCCTAGTGGATGAGACCCAATCAATTTTCGGACCACAGTGGTGTAGCAATTATACGCCCGATTAGAGACCAGTTGTGCGGCTCTTTGTGCACCTGCCGTTTTGTAGTACCCAAGATTCAGTCATCCGTGACCGCTCGCGGACCGCATCGCATGGTTTGAGCGTTAGGAGAGTGGGCGTAGATCTCTTTTGAATTTTCCCTGTCGCAATTACGGTCCGCCGACCATATTTATTCTTTTAGTCCTGCTTTGTAAGAGTTATTCTCGACCTTATTTAAAATAGTGTAGTGAGCACTGGATCAGTATCGGTCACTTGTTCGGAATCTGCTGCCGTTCTGAACTCAGCCACATGCACCTTTGTAAATGGGCTATAATGACCGACGCTGCCCTGCTATCCGGGGAACGAAAACCCGACGCAGTCTGGTTCATGTACGGGTACTGAATTTGGTCCTTCAAATGCGTCGCTGCTAAATATGTATGGAACATAGCACCTAAACTTCATTTCAGAAGCTCAAAAATTGTAATAGGAGTGAGCCTTGAACTGCTGTAGCCTCTTATGGGTTTTACGAATATGATGGCTTACAGTACAAGGGCAAGGGTGCAGCGGGTCTGGGACAGAATGCGATTTTTTCGCATTTCGCAACGCGAAATTTTTCCGCTGCGGTAACTTCGGGTCCATCAGGGCAATTGGTCTGTAACTGGGCATAGTGGGACTTTATGAGCTCTTCTCTTTTACATTCTTATTCTCTTGACAACGGTTAGAACATCGCGGAGTGATTCCAACCCAGGAAGGTGGTTACCACTTGGATCAATCGATGTTTGGCGCAATCGTGCAGGTCCTAAATCCGTGTTCCATGGTCACTCATTTGCCGTACAACCCACCTGCAGAACCCATTCAGGCCTTGTTTTTGAACCACGGTATCCCGGGATCTGCGAAACCTGCGAAAGCAATCAGATCTGAATTCGTTCGAAGAATCTTGGAATGTTCGGAATCTTCAGAACCCCGGAAAATCCGCCCTATACAACCAGTGTCTTCCCCTCTCTATCCTGCATACTTCTAAACATTGGCAATATTTCTGTAAACGACGCGCCGTAACCAGTTTCAAACCACGTTCGCAATATTGCGGAAGATGAGATGTGCCGCTGACGTAATTTTGCGTAACATTGGTTTTTGTTTTGAATATTTCGTTGTCCTCTAGGATGTTCGCCAAGTAAGTATGGATTTTTGTTTAGTGCATGACGCGTATCTTTGCACAACAAGTCTGGTCACAATGATTAATTAAGTTATTTACTTGGTTATACGCCGGTTTTTTTATCGCCTCTGAGTTCTGCGATTTCTTTCATTGACAGAACTTTTTGTTTCCTTGTTATGTCGGCGTGTAACCTTCTCCTTCATCTTTTTATGCGTTTCATTGAAAGATACCGTAACCTCATTAAAGGATCCTGTTTGAAAGATGCTGTTACCGCTTTTGTTCTCGTAATAGTTCGAGATTATTCAAATTCTTGCCAACAGATAGCTTAGAAAAGCTGGCACTTTCCAATATTACTGCCCCAAAACTTGAAATTTTGTTATCGTGAAAATTTCGTTCATATGGGCTAATTTATGCCCTGATACGAGAATGACCCCAGGGTGCTATTGTCACGACGACTGTTTTCATCAAATTCGGTGTTAATTTGAATTTAGGGATGTATCCTGATTATAAACATCACATTCACTTTCTGCATTGCCGTCATTTACCGACTATTTTCTGGTCGTCTGCGCCCGCCCTCTCAGATGCCCGTCAGACTCGGCGGTTGTGCCGAGCGATGGGCGATCGCGACATCTCAATGACTAGACTTGCGATCAGAATTAACAACACGTCTGTGTGGGAGGAATGTTTAGAAGTGAATAGGCTCACCCTGTGATCTCTGCTGCGCTAATTCCAAAGGAGTCTATAACTTTGCTGCACAAACAGATCAGGACGCCAACGCCTACAAGCCGCCCATCGTAACATTTTACCAACACCGGATTTGTGGAAACAAGCGTCTAAGCTCAAGAAAACGCCGCCACCGTCAAAATGAATAATCATTCGGCTCTGGCAATGCCGGTAGTTTACACCTGGAGAGTCTTGCCGCCAACGTCAGGAAAAATGGGTGGGGGGGGGGGGATCTGAGCAATTTTCGTTCTATTTGGTGTTTCACCTCTCTTTGGGCTTAGTCACCTCCGCGGTTCTTGAAGGCCCTGTGAGTGTCCCCCTCCCCACCCCCCCGTCCCCAAGGCCATGAGGGGAGACGTTCAGTCCTCCTCCTAGATCAGGTCATTAGAACTGCACAGTCAAGCTTAAGGTTATGCTTGGGTTTAAAATTAGGCTGAGGCCTAGGCTTACTCATTGGCTTAAGCCTATCATTGAGCCTGCCTGTTTAAGCCTATCATTGGACGTAGCCTTATTCCTAGGCTTGCTTCGAGCCAGTGAGTGGTGTCCTAATTTTAGGTGAGCTGACTTGAGGAAGGGAACTAAAACGTGGACGGCCATGAGCACCCATATTCGTAATCGAAGCCTTGGACTACCCCTTAAAAGCATATTTTCAGCAAAAAAAAATAAAATTTTGAGATTTCAGGGCTGTAGTAGTGAAATAGTGCCGAAAAAGCTGTGTCTTGCCTGTTTTCAAATTATGTGATATAATATTTTCTATTCGGCAGAGCCATGGGTAAGGCCCACCTCAGCAATGGTGGCGAACCGTGTGAGCCCTTGCTGGATCAGCCGGAGGAGAAATCTAAAAGCATTCTCAGCCCTAACCCAGAGGCTACAGCCAATATTTTTTCTAGGATTACTTTTATGTAAGTTTATTTTAGTTTCTCATGATATGGAAGTGTTATTCGATTTGTGCCGATGCTCATGTGAAGGTTTATTTGCAGATTTATGACCAAGCTTTTTTACAAGGGATGCCGGAAAACGCTAGAAGTGGAGGACATGTACGAGCCCTTGCCAGACCATGAGTCTGAAGCTGCCACGAATCGTCTGACAAAGTGAGGAAAAAGCTCTGATTCAGAGCCGGTATTAGCTCTTAAAAGATCGCTTAACTTTCCTCTGCTGCAGAGCTTGGAATGAGGAGCAGGAATTGGCTGCAAAGTCAGGGAGGGATCCCAACCTCATGGCAGCAGTTCGAAGAACATATTGGAAGGAAATTGCTCAATTCGGTGTATTGCTATTCCTGGAGGTAATCCTAAGACTTTTGATTCCGCAGTTTTATTTATTTCCTACGTTTCCTTACATAGAACTATACGTTAGAACTGTTCCATTTGTTGTTTCTATCCTTATATACTGTGTTTTGTCGAGCATCTACGTGCCGTTAAAGTGGGTAGTCGCCACAGATACTAACGATTATGCATTTCTGGAAGTCCGAGAAGATCTAGAATGAAGTGGTTGAGAGAACAGGAGAATGGGCGCATCGCAAGAGCGGAATTCGGAAGTTGGCGCAGGCGTTATCGCAAGATAGGAGGCAACCTTTATTACTGAGCCTAGGAAGTGGTAGGAACCTTGAGGAAGTGAAAATTGCTAAGGCTTTCCAATCTTTTCTCGCCGCCTAAAGCTTAGCCCCATTTTTTGAAAGGAAGGAGATGTTTTTCGCGGTTTAAATGCATTACCATCACAATGCCCCTATCTTGCGATAGTGTCACGAGTCGCGTAGATGAATCGGGATGTCGGGTCCATTTCATTCTTTTCGCCGATTCTCACTCATGGATTCTCTTGTTCCTTCAGTCTCCCAGTCGGTAAGATATGTATTCCCTGTCGCGGGTTCGCCTATTCTCTGAAGTCGGAGATTGTCAGTGCCCGATCAACAGCAGACAAAAGTATGGAGTAGTATTAAGCTTGTGTTAGACTGAATGTTATTTTTCTTGCCAAGTAATTGTTCGGGTTGTTTGGAGGTGGCAGTCACGACGGTTCGGCGTTTCGATATGTGAAAGCAGAGGGAGCGAAATGGTGTGAAAGTAAAAAATATTGCCAGAAAACTGCCAAACAGTGTGAAATCTGAGCTTCATTTTGTTCGTCGATTTTGAATGAACGAGATCAGGATTAACATAGTGACCATTTGGGTAAGTTATCCTGATGAAAGGTACGACACGATTGGTCTGAACAGGTCCTAACCACGTTTCCAGTAGTGAGCGTGCTCTCTGAGTGGCGTTCGTGAGCGCCTTGTCGCGCTGTTACTAGAGCAATCCTGCCGCCAAAGCGCGTTTACCGTCCGCTTGGGCAAGTTTCTACCTGATATGCAGCCTTTTCTTTGAAGTATATAGAATACTGTGACCGCTGCCTTCAATAAGTTTGAGGGTGTCCAACGTCGATGAGGCTAATGAGTTGGTAGCTTCGCTGGTACGCCATGCATTGGGTCGAGCTGGATGCAAATTGCCATCACGTGAAGAGTGCTCGCATCACACAGCCTTTTTACAAAAAAAATGTGTTTGCTTTACCAGTAAAATACTTCTTTGAATAACACTTTTTTTCAGGAAAGTGTCAAACTTTGTCAACCACTTTTTATGGGTCGTCTGATTCGTTACTTTCGGTTTGACGCCCCTTTGACTGAAATGGAGGCATATGTTGGTGAGCTTGTTGAGCAATTTGGCGTTTTTTTTTCCTGTGGAAATGTACTTGGCAACTAAATGCACTTGGCAACAAGATGTGGTCACTCTGCTTCCTCCATTTTCTGTGATAGCGCTCAGTAGCCTATGCGTATACATATATAGCCAATAACAAGTTATTTTTTGATTTATCAAACATCTAAAGCTGGTGTAAGAATGCGCGATCCGTCGTGAATCGCGCGACGGATCGCGGAGTTTGACACCAGTCTAACGCCATTATTAAATCTGTGTAATCGTATTGTGGCTTGCAATGGAGAATCTTATGCCAGTTAAAACTTTGATTTCTAGCTGCTGGAGGAGTTGCGATGACCGCTGCTCTGTTTGCGCTAATTCACCATCCATATTTTTACGGCCTTCAGAAGGTCGGCCTCCAGCTGAAGGTTGCTGCTAGTGGGATGCTGGTAAATAAGGTGAATTGACTACACGTTTTATTACTAAAAACTTATCAATGTTGAAATATCTTACAGGGTATTCGTCTTTCGAGTTCCGCTCTGCATAAAACCACTGTTGGCCACATGGTGAATCTACTTTCCACGGATATCAACAAATTCGATATGGTGAATGACTTTCTGTATCTCACTCCACTCAAAATTGATGCTTGTTTACCGGATTGCCTTTGGCATTGTTTGTTTTAGGGTTTCTTGTTTCTTCATTACATGTGGGTTTCTCCACTGCTGCTAATTGGCTACAGCTTTTTCCTATGGCAGGAAATTGGACCATCATCTTTTGCCGGTAATTTTGCGGATCACAACTTTTGTTGACTTAGTGTAGCTTTTATTTAAGGATTCGGAGCCCTGGTACTTCTAATCCCGATTCAGGGCTACTTTAGCAGGCAAATGGGAGTGTGCAGGTTTGTCACGGGCTTGAACACGCTTCTTTTTATAAGTATTCACATAGCAGACGGAACATTAAGAAAACTGTTTATAGGAGAGCTATTGCCGCACGTACCGATAAACGTATTAGTATCATGAATGAAATACTGAACGGTATCCGAGTGATTAAGATGTATGCGTGGGAAGGCGCGTTTTCTGAGGTTGTTGCTGACTTGAGGAGGTAAGCGTTCGTCGTTATTCTTCAATTCACAACAACGTACCTCCCAACTTTGTAATTCAGGCGTGAAATGCGCAAAGTACGTCAAAATGCTGTCTATCAATCTCTTGTAATGGGATTGTTTTGGTCGTCGGGGAAGCTCATTGTTCTCTTTGCCGCTTTGTGTTACGTTTTTACCGGCAACGAGCTCACTGCGGAAAGGATTTTTGTCGCTGTAAGTTTTGCATATTTCAGTGAAGTTTTGTTTCTTTGAGTATATGCAACGCTTTACTACTCCTGTTTTGTTACTGTTGTTTAGACTGCCCTTTACAACGCATGTCGATTGCCAGTCACTCTGTTTCTTCCGTTTTCATTGCAGTTCTTTTTTGAAGTTCGGGTATCCGTCAGACGTATTCAGGTATGCGAGAATTGTTTCGACGAGCAAAATGAATCGATTCCTGCTCAATCTCTCTTTTTCTGCTTTTCAGGCTTTTCTTGAATTAGAAGAGTTTTCCTCCTACTGCCATAATTCACTGACTTACAAGGAGGAACCAAACCAAAATGTTATTGCCAATTCTGAGACCAAGGACGAAAGCAAGGTATTTTAGCATTGAGTCTGGTAAACCACCAATAAATAGGATCTCAATCCATTTGCAAAATCTCTTCAGGCTCTTCTGGATCACGAGATGAATAACATAGATGTAATCAGTGACGAGAAGAAAAAGCTTGTCGAGGATGGTGGTCGAGTTGTTGCTCAATCGCTTACTACAACATGGCAAACAGCTGAGGTTTCTCCTCACTCACATTCTTTCTCGATCATGGTCCACAATTTTTTTTTCAGGAAGAGGGAGAAGATGTTTATGCCGTTAAAAATCTCAATCTTGAAGCCAATCCAGGTGATCTAGTCGCTGTTATTGGTCCTGTTGGATCAGGAAAGGTGATAGTTTGTACTGTATTCGTTAATCTTTCTGCTAATGAGTAGACACTGTATGCTGATCGTTTTCGTAGACCAAATTGATATTGTGGCTGCTGCACCGCGCGTAGCCTAAGTATTAATTCCAAGAAGGGGTAGGCAGATTTTGCTGTTTCCAAGGAGCTCAGCTAGTGAATGCAATGACTATGGGGTTGTCTGGAGGGCTCACGACCGGTTAACGGACTACTTCAACTCGGTTCCTTTGTGCTGCTTCACTCGGCGCTTTCGTCTGCGTGCTCTCTCTCT
>MU868631.1:78152-91088 GCA_036418205.1 Ostertagia ostertagi
TAAGCCTCTTCTTTCACTACCGACGTGACCAGATCTTTTGTGGTGAGGTAATCACCCTCCGGAACCGATCTTATGGCTTCGTCCAGGCTCAGATAGAACTCGTCCTTATCACTTTCGGGGCACCGGCTTGCGGTGCGTACACGGAGAGTATGGTCCAGTACCCTCCTTCGTGTCCATCCTCACAGCCATGATCCGATCGCTGATCCTGTTCACAGCGGAGACATAGTCCTTGAGCGACTCCGCTACCGCTATGGCCACGCCGTTCCGCTTGGTGTCTTCTCCATTGTAGTAGAGTTTGACACCTTCCCCGATTTCCCTGGCCTTAGCACCTTTCCATCGCGTCTCCTGAAGGCATAGGACTTGGATGTTCTTGCGCGTCATCAGATCAGCAACCTCTCGAGACTTCTCCAGTCAGCGCACGTTTAGACTTCAAATTGAAGTAGTTCGTTTTCCGAGATCATTGAGCGGTAGCCCTCGCTTCCTGGCCTCGTGAGGTTCTGCGCGCCTCTTCTAGGTGACGTCCTAGCATTAACACTAAGTGGGATCGCCCATAAAAATCGCCGAGTCTGGCGGACATCTGAACCTTGACAGGGATCGAACTCGCGGCTCTTAGAGGTGCAAACATCATCTCACACTCATAACCACTCAGCTGTTCCTGTCTTTTGGTGATAGTAGAGCCCGGCGGGGAAATATTGTGATTTGAACTATTATTAAGCATAGATTAACAGAATTGCTCGCAACTTCTTGCCTGTGTAGGCTTTAGATACGTTAAAGTGGTTGCATATCCAGCTTTTCTGGGCTCTGAACGAAGTGTGAGCCTTTTTGATAGTCTCATTGGTTTGATTTAGATGTGTTTGGTTCCGGTTTTCTCAAACGGTGGCGTCAACTGTTTTGCATAAACGCATGTTCTCAGCTGTTGTTAATACAAAGATCTCCTTCTTTGACAAAAATCCTATCGGTTAGTTCTTTTCTCCGGGTACAGTTTTCTGCTTTCAACATAATCCAAGTGTTTTTATAGGACGCATTTTGAATCGTTTCTCAAAAGATGTGGGTACAATGGATGACCAGTTATCATTCGTATTTTTCGAATTTCTAATGGTTAGTCCCTTCATCAGATCTCCATGGAGAGGATCGTTTCCCTCACTCCTTTCATGGCTTTTCCTTTCAGGGTGCACTGAATTTCTTCGGAATTATTTTTGTTATTCTTATTTTGAATCCAATTGTTTTCGTCCCTACATTACCACTTCTCATCCTCTTTTTCCTGCTTCGAGTTGTGTACCTCGCGTCATCACGTGACGTAAAACGTCTTGAAGCTACTAGTAAGTTTTTCTTTCCTCGTGGTCATCGGAACCACCTTAATTCGAGTCATAGTCTTCGTCAAGCAAAGAAGGAGGAAGTGATGATTTATTTCAGCTCGAAGTCCTCTCTATTCTCACATCTCTGCGTTTATGAATGGCTTGTACACTGTCAGAGCTTTCGGCAAGCAGAAGGAAGTTCTGCAGGAGTATCATCGTGCACAAGTAGGTGTTGTTATGCCTTTGATTGACATATTAATTTGTCAGTTCGATCTCTATTGTAATTTTGTTACAGAATGTAAACACTGCTGCTTTCGGGCTCACACTATCAACTTCTCGCTGGTTTGCCGTTTGTATCGACTGGCTTGTTGCATTGTTCGTTTCCGTGGTCGCATTCTTCAGTGTGAATAACACCAGGTAATTTGCAACTCCCATATACGATGACAAACTGTGCCTGACAACCTGTAGCTATCTCGAATGCTTCGTCTTTGAAGTTTTCTTCCGACTTTCTTTTTCTTGCGCTATAAATCCCGATCTGCTAACCTGGTTTTGAAACTTAAATTATTTTGTTTATTGTTTTTTTTTGTCGAAATTGATCTCAACAAAAATCTTTGGCACTGTAGCGGTGAGTGGCTTATGATTCCCGGCTGCAACTTACTTATTCTCCCTAGCGTTAGTCTCGCGCAGTCGGAAGGTCCGCTGCTTTTGTCAGTCCTCGCCACTTTGCTCTGCCTAGGACATCTTCTTCCATGGCCGTGACTTCACTTCCTCGCGGTCGTTTGCCTTGCTTCTTCGAAGTCCATCTCTTTTCATCGGATGGTCCTGTGGCCTCCTTAGCACATGCCCATACCATCGCAGACGCTGTTCCCGTACCTTCAGCTGGACAGGGGCAGTCTGCATGACCGCTCTGACATCCTCGTTTCTGACCCTGTCCAGCGCGTCCAGCCGCAGGCCCATCTCAGCGAGTGAAGCTGCCTTTCGTGGTTCTTGTTCAGGGGCCAGCACTCGCTGCCGTAGAGCATCGCAGGCCTTACCACTGTTCGGTACACCTTCCCTTTGAGCGTTCTGGAGCACCTTCGATCGCAGAGGATTCCAGTGGACTCCCTCCATTTCATCCATGCCGCGTCCTTGCCTTCACTGCCTGGTCCACACTACCGTCGGCGGCCAGATTTACCCAGGATATCGGTGATCTTCCACTTTTTCAATTCTTTCATGAACTCGAACTTTGCTGGAGGATCGGAACCAGTTCCCATACTTCGAGCCGACTGTTTCTGGGTATCGAACCAGCTCTCACACTTTCAAGTCGGCCAGTTGTTCGTACGCTCTGGTGTGAGCTAGTTCAACTGATCCCTGTGAAGTGGAGACTTCTCCGCATCCCCTTTTCATCGAAGACTAATTAACATAGCCATCGTTTCTCCAGGCGTCTTCATCTCTTTTTTACAGTTGTCTTGTTCAGGAATTAAGTGAGCCGCCTTATTCCGTGCTCTCTAAGCGCTTTCCAATCCTCTATAGGTGTCTCAGCTGGTCCTAACCCTTTTCTCACTTCATCTTCTTTAATTCTCCTCGTAGCACGTCTTCTATACGGCGAGCGGGGCACGAGCCTCGTGCCTCGGTCCGCGACTTAGCTGACAGTCGTGGATCAACTCTTCACTAAAATAGCAAACGTTGTCATAAAAGTGTTAGTTATGAAGGGAAAGCATAGAAATGGAGGCTTCCATGGTCTCGATGCTTAGAGGACGTAGGTCATGCGATGTATAGCTACCAACGTATTTTTAGTGGAATCGCAGAAGTGTTCTGTCTTGCTCCATCGGTGTAGAATTGTCATTCAAGAATTCAGGCTCTTATGCGACTCACCATCGTGAATTGAGGCCGGCGATGATGGCTATTGTCTGCGCCGGGGAGTTACGGCAACGCTCGAGTGTTATTATAAAAATAAAATTAGTAAAATAATACCTAATAATTGAATATAAAAGCAGATTGTTGCAGGCGGTACCTCAGTCGCCAAAGATGCGTGGTTTCTTCCAATTTTGTGACATGAAATCAATCGGTGGTGAAGAGATTGTGCTGATCTTCGAGTTATTTAAGTCGTTTTGCTCCCCTTTCTTTTCACATAGATTATTACTAGCACCGAAAATTGATTCTTTCTTATTGAACGATGCAGCTATTATTCGCGATTTTGTACTTAACACCTTGAGCCACGCCAGCTCCAAATATGTTGAGCTGCTCTCTCGAGCGTCGCGACCACCTCTACGCCCTTATATATGGTTGGAAATCAAGATAGCAAGTTTTCCTTTTATTTCTTCTTTACCGCCCACTTTGATGTCAATGAGGTTTCTTACTTGCTTAGCATGCAATGGGGATTTTTCTTTTCAATTGTCTTTATAAGATTCTTCTGAAAAATTTTCGACTCCAAAATTTCTGCTCCAACGGGACCGCAAACAACGTCAAATTATTCTACGGTCATCCTACGAGTAATTTATTGGCCAGATACAATCAGATATGTGAGCTGCATTGGATATAGATGCATGGCTCCAAGTTTGCTAGCACAAGCAGGCAGCTGTAGTGTGAGCCATTCAGTTTGGTGTAAAGCGCGAGAATGCATGGTACAGTTCATACCTCACCGTCTGTTTAGCAACGGATTTCACGTGGCGGCGGTCTTACTTGATAGACGACGTGTGAATAAGCTGTTTCCAGTATGTTTCCTGATTTCCAGCGAAGTGTGTTGTAAATAGCTTCTCCACGCATTTTCTACTATCAAGCGCGGCGGCCGCCACGTCAAATCCGTAGCTGTTCGCTAGTCTAGAGGACTAATCATTCGAGCTACCTTGGTTGAATGCCTCAGCCGCACAGTGCAGTATCCTGACTCAGCATGCATTATAGCTTATCTAAGACCTACCCCGGGTAACTGCAGTATTTGGAAAATCCGTGTTAAGCTCGAGCGCCTGCTAATAGGTGGATGGCGGTGCTTAACCAGAGTAATACTGTGTGATTCGCGAAATCTAATTTCTCTACTGTTGCATACAAGTTGGAATTTTTCCACTTCAGCGTCGATGACTTCCGGAGAAGTGGCACTGATGTTGGTTTATGCTGTTCAGCTAACGGGTTTCTTCTCTTGGATCATGCGTCAGTCAGCTGAATTACAAAATGGAGTGAGTCTTGAGAGAGTCATACATGTTTTAGCATTCTGCACAGGTATTTTTCTCGTTTCTGTTCTCTTTTCTATTTCATTTTTAGTTTTCTTATCTCGCAATGTTCCATAGCAGTAATCTACAAGTGTTTGTTGGCTCAAGTGCAAAATCGCAGTGCTGCTAATGAGTCCATTGTGACGCGTAGCCAGTCAGCCTGGGTGACCTAATATTATTCGGGTACTCTCATTTTGGTACTTGCACAGGAACGGTTTTCTTGAGATTGCTAGTATTTTTGCGAATTGAATGCAGCCGACTTGACGTAGCACGGCATATGCTTCTTTCTAGGTGAGGTTAGACGGAGAAAATCAGGAGCTTTCTGGCTTAGGTACGATAAGCCATTTATCCATTCCAACCATTCATCCAATCCCATTCCCCTTTTTGTTATCGCTTGTATGCAGAATGAAGGAAATCCTAAACGTGCTTCTTCCGAGTGACTTTGTTCATTTATTGTAAGCCAAGAAATATGAATAAAAAGTATCTGGTTTACTGGTTTGCTCGTGCCCTCATAGATTTTCGGTCGCATTACATTTCCTTATCGGGGCATTATGTCTTTAAGATTGATGGATTTTATTGGTGGTTCCCTGAAGACTTTCCAGGTTATTTTCCTTTTTTTTGCAATGCTTGACATATGAGGTTGGTCAGGAAAGCCTCAGCGGCAATGTGATCCCTTTTGTGTTTATTTTCTATAACAGATTCAGATTTCAGTTAATGAAGGTGTGCACCAGCTCGGGGCAATTTCTGAGGTTATCCTTCTCAGACCTCGCCGCATCCACTTTGAAATCTCCGTAGCAAAAAGTCGAAGTGCTTAACGAAGCATAGCCAGTTTAGGCGGTAGGGACTCAAGGCAGTAATTAACGATAGTAGAGGATCGGCCATTTAGAATCTAGTAAGCGTTAGTAATGCCTTAAAAAAAGAAGCACGATGATACCCGGCGGAAGTTGGACTCTCTTTACGCGCGCTTATTGCGGTTAGGGCTATGTCTCATCGTTGAGCTGAAATCTTATCAGCGCCAGATGGCTTCTTTGCTGGGAGCGAGCGTTAAAGCAAACGTCGATAGGGTCGAGCAATTGAGATACATGTTTGGGACATGCGAACGGCTGCTCTCACAGCGCAAGCGGGACATGACCCTGTCACGGCGGCGGGAGCTCTCTTCGCGCCAGAAGACGTCTCTCTTTTGGGAAGCCGTCCTGCTTTTCGTTCCTTAGGTATATTCCCCTTTCTTTGACTTCCGTCTTCTCCTTCAAGGTATATCGGCCGGCTATAGTTCTCTAGTCTGGATTGCCATGCCGTGTAAGATTGTAATGAAGGATGTCAAACTCTCCTGGTACACGGCTGTCGGTGCGATTGGCGGTCTTGAAGCACTTCTGCGTCTGGTCTAATCGGAAAGGAGAAAAATCTAGACTTTCTGCTGTATGAAGGCATTTGGTGACAGCTTTTTGAAATCGCAGCTCATGCTCTGTCTGGACGTGAGAGCTTTACAAGCTAACCGAGTGTTTGCAGTCGATGCGGTAGTGATGGGGATTGCATGCAAGTGAATGCGCTAGCAAGTTAGTATTAGTTTTACCCCCCGCGATCGCAATATGAAAAAACGAAGATTGCCTGAGACTCAAAAGATGTATAAGGGTTTGTTCTGCTGGGAAGTTTCCATGGACCCAGTTGACATACTCGAAATGTTTGTGGTTTCTTGCGAATAAACAGGATAATCGGAAAGGGGGCAATGTCACTTGTGCCCATGGATGCAATCATCATATAGTTTCAATGTTCACAAAGAATCGGAACTGTTATGTATGTGGAGTTATTACGTGTCCGAAATATTCTAGAGGTCCCCCCAATAAGTATGTAATCAATCCCACCTTCGCTGCCTTCATCGTCAACTTAGCTAGACCTCGTTATTCGATTTTATTTCGACCAACACTAACCTAGCGAAATGCATTCAGGTCATTCCATGGTTGTTTGAAATGAGACCCAGATATTTCGATAGAGCTCAAACGTATGATGAACAGAATATTAGAAACTAGAACTTGCTAAATGTAATCGATTGCAAGGGAAGGTTGTAATGATGCAAAATCTATGAGATGTGGGCTGAAAGTGAAGCATTACACTAGTCCTCCCGTTTTTTTAAGGCGGCTGTTATTTATTTGACTGTTTCAAAGTCGCCATGTAGTAGTGACAGTCCCGCACTGACCGGAGATTTGCGCGGCGACAGACGAGATTATGACCGTCACAGGCTGGACAGCGACGGGGCACAACAAACGTGCTCCGCGAGCGAGCTGTGAGCCCGAAGCTTGCGAATGCAATTGCTGCACGTCTTCTGACTCTTCACAACTTGCCCTTGGCAGTGTTCATTATTGCAGTTTAGTTTTTCCATTAATTTGAATACAGCGTATTGCAAGCTCTATCGATATGATCTGGGTTCTCATTTCAAGTTCCTAATGGGTGGGAACTGATCCTTTACCTGGTAGGTGTCTGTTTTTCCGGTTTTGTGAAAAGTAATTGCTTGTAGGTATTCACGCGTGCTCTTGCTAAAAATTTACTTCACACGGGTAAATATATTTGTGCAATTTCATCTCAAATTTTAATCATATTTGGCGCACAAATAGGTTTTCGAAAGCAAATATGCATTTGGAAAGTGGCAGTTTGAAAGGAGAATTTCTTTTTTTAATCAGCTTCGTTTGTTCATTTCTTATTTGACGCTTGAGCGCTGAATTGTAGATGGTTTCTGTCGAACGTATCGTCCAGTATACGGAGCTGGAGTCAGAGCATGATAGTGTCGCTCCATTTACTGACGTACCGAAGTCGTGGCCCACCGAAGGGCACATCACAGTATGTTTTAAAGAAATACCCTCACTCTTTGTACCAGATGGTTTGCTTATTCCAATTTGCAGATTACAAATATGTTCCTGAAGTACGATGAAAGTGAAGATGGTGAATTTGTGCTAAAGAACATATGTCTGGATATTAAACCGAGGGAAAAGGTACCGTCACATTATCTGAAGCTATATTTTAGATATAAATTTTTTTTATTAGATTGGTATCGTTGGTCGCACTGGAGCTGGCAAATCTTCACTGCTTCGTGCGTTGTTCCGTCTTACCCCTCCAGTATCAGGAACGGTGATGATTGATGACGTGAATACAGCACTAATACCATTGAAGACACTTCGTCGTGGAATAGCCATTATTCCGCAGGTAGAACGATTTTCAACTGATTTTGTTGAAAATGTATGTGCGAAAAAAGTTGTCGTGCTTTTTAGGAACCCGTTCTATTCATTGGCAGCTTACGTAGGAACCTCGATCCATTTAATCAGCACAGTGATGAAGAACTTTGGAAAGTTATTGAACAAGTGCGTAGTCTTTTTTGTACCCGCGTTGTTTCCGCCATACAACTGACATTTTTTCAGGTGGAGTTGAAATCGGCGATAGCAGAACTTAGTGGAGGTCTGGAGGCATCTATGCATGAAGGCGGAGTGAATTTTTCAGTGAGTTCCCTATATTTTACTTTAGTTTGGATGTCGCATTCAGTTATAGTAGTGCCTTCACTTGTTACAGAACTATGTATACAGTGTTCGCTGTCTAAAAAGTCAAAGTTGAAAGTGTGAAGCTTTTGGACGTGCGTGGCGCCCTTATTAGACATTCTTGGGTGAAAATGCCCATGATCGCTCATACTGAAACTGCATTTCTTGCTCTAATATTCAGTTCATTACTGTTAAGAGGAGGTCAGGTAGGCCTTATCCGAACGTAGTCGATGTAGAGGGTTATCTCTCCAGTGAATCGAGCCATGCAGTGAAAAATAACGTAGGGTTGACTGCTTTTTGATCAGCTCGTTGTTTCTCGGCTCACGTGGAGCCTATCACAGTCACTTCTGCAGCTTCAGTATTGTTGTGCTCCTATAACAGCCTTATTGGTCATGGAACGGGACATCGCTCATGCCGCTTCTAGACATTGATTGACCTGATCACAAATATAACGCTGAAATACCCGTCAGACTGGGCGATTGTGCAGTCGTTCGGCGAGCGCGATCGCTTATCGCCGAGTCTGACGGGCACCTAATTTTTGATGTCGCCGCTTTTTTTTAGCGGACTCCTTGGGTATTTGCTTACGTGTAATGGTTATCTGGTCTCACGAACAAGTATGTCTTCTTTAACCCAGACTCTGCCAAATTTTTATGAAGAGGAAGTTATGACGCTGGCTGGCGCGTCATGAGTGTTAACTTGGTGGATGTTTATCGTAAAACCTTTAGTTGTATTGTTAATGCAATGAATTTCATAGCAAACACTTGTGGCCCTCTGTTGATAATCAGGATTCTCAGAATTAGTTTGCCTGATCAGACGGATGAAATTTCAATTATAGAGAAGTGGCTTGGAAAATAATGGTTTACCTGACATCACCCCGCTGCATTGTAGCACAGCACTGTCCACGGACTTCAGGACATCTGTCAACCGCGAGCCTTGGCGGTTCAGCGTTTTGTAGTGATGTCTGGGAGCTCTCACAAGTGCACACTATCACAGCATCTCCTCTTTCTTATCTTCTTCAAAAGGCTTAGTCCCAATAAGACACAAAGTGTGTGCTTTTCAGCTACGCTCTCACCCTTTGGTTGACAGAAACCTTGTAATGCACTTAGTCCACAGGTGTCTGATGCATTGTTGTTCGTCTACTTCTTAATTATTCTCCTCGAATGCCCTGCGGATGCATAAGGGCACATACGAATTAGAGTACAGGGGTTTGAATCTTTAGGAACTAAACGCCTGTGGAAGGTGGAGAGACTCAGCGAAATAACGCAAGATGTTCAAAGGGGTATTTGAGCTCAAGTATGTCCGTCGACCATGCGTTTTTTGCGAACTCAGAATGGAAGTTGTCAGCTGCGAACACAGACAGAAAAAAAATTTCGAATGTGTTTGCATATTTTGCTATTCGCCTAGCGTGCATCTTTTAGGTTGGTCAGCGACAACTGGTATGCTTGGCACGTGCGCTACTGCGCAATTCACGAATTCTTGTCATCGACGAAGCAACTGCTAATGTGGATCCACGGTGAGCTTAAGATTTGAATCGTATAGATGTTCTTACAATTGACATTTTTTAATTTCAACAAGTACTTGATCGGCCTTATTCAACGTACTATAAGGGAAAGCTTTTCGCATGCAACCGTATTGACAATCGCACATCGCTTGAACACCATCATGGATTCTAGTCGTGTTCTTGTTAAGTTCAGCTGCTCATTATGTAAACTCATAACGAGCGAAATGAGTACTTTCAGGTGTTGAAAGATGGTGAAGTGGCTGAATTTGGACCTGCATATGAGACTTGCAAGCATCGACGCGGGCACTGTGTCACAAAAGCTTGGCTGGAAAGAACCAGGAAAGCAAAAGGCTTGCTCGACAAGGGTAGTGTCTTCATTTTATGTTAATTTGATTATCTCAAATTCAACATTAGTATTCCATCAGCCGCTCTATGCGTATGCTGTCCTCGGTCTGAGGAATGGGTAGGTCTTTTCATAGGTCTGCGGTCCGTGCCGTCCGCGCCGCCACGCGGACGGACAGGGTGAAAAACGTCAACACGCGCTCCGGCGCACAATGCGCACTTGGCGCGCAGTCGGCGCCTCCCTCGATCGATAATGCTGATTTCGACACATTTTTTCTGTATTTTGACGTTTTGTGCGCCGTTTTGCTTTTTCTTGCGGTTGCTTAGCCCAAAACTTTTCCTTTTTTGTATGGATTACTGCTTTTGCTCACTAATGAACCCACTTGGTGCTTATTGCCACTTTCAAACACAGTGTATGAACCTAACCATTCTAGGACAGTTGAAAAGCAGTGATTCACACAAAAAAGAAAATATGTTCTCGCCAAAAAAAAACAAGCAAAAGCAGGTCGACGCCTTCCAGTTTATAAATGCGATTTCATCACATTCTATTTGTGTTTTCCTGGTGCTCCTTGTGCCGTGTTGCTTCTCGTGTTTTTTGGCGAGAACCTTTTTCTTTTTTGTGTAATCACTGCTTTTCAACTGTCCTAGAATGGTTAGGTTCAGTTTGAAAGTAGCAATAAACACCAAGTGGGTTCATTAGTGAGCAAAAGCAGTAATCCATACAAAAAAGGAAAAGTTTTGGGCTAAGCAACCGCAAGAAAAAGCAAAACGGCGCACAAAACGTCAAAATACAGAAAAAATGTGTCGAAATCGGGCGACGGACTTTTGGCTCGTCCGGGTTGGCACGCGGCAAATTGCGCGGCGAGCGGCGCGGCGATCCCGACGCATCGCGGGAATTCAACACGTCAACGTGTGAAGATTGCGGATAAAATCCGCAAGGTTCTGCAATTCGAAATGCATCTGAACGGCTGGAATTTTGAGGACAGCGGTGGTTGTAGCAATAGGAAGAGATGAGAAGGAACTAGCATAGTGCTGTTATGGCAATCAGGGCGGTCATGTTGTTGGGGGGACGTTCCATTTGGGGGATGTGAGTGAGACAATTACTGTGTTTGGGACCGAGACTTAGGGAGGAGAAGGGATTCTGGGGGATAGAGCTACCCTAGGACCAAGCCCAGCAGAAGGGTTCCCTGGCGTTCTTCCCCTCTGCTGGGCTTAGTCCTAGTGTCACCTACCATCGACCCTGTTTTGTTGTTTTGTTTTGAATGTTTCTCCTGGACGAGCGCCTCGATCAGCAAAACATATATAGTTGACATTAAACCTCAACAAGAACTCCCATTTTAGTGACTCTTATTTGCTTTGATGGTAGTAGTTACATTTACATGAGGGTCCTCACTCATCTCTTGCGCTGAAATCTCCTCACCGATACTGCTGCCTCCAATCCCCGTGAGCGGAAAGATTTTCAAACAGCAGAACCATGCGGAGTTTATTCGCAATCTGCACACGCATTAACGTGTTGAATTCTACCCGAAGAACCCGCGAAGCCTTGTCCCGTCCAGATCGCCGCGCGTGCCGCCGCGCAACTCGCCGCGTGCCAGTCCGGACGGACGAGCAAAGTCCCGCACCCGTCGAAATCAGCATTATCGATCGAGGGAGGCGCCGACTGCGCGCCAAGTGCGCATTGTGCGCCGGAGCGCGTGTTGACGTTTTTCACCCTGTCCGAGCCGTCCGCACGGACGGCGCGGACGGCACGGACCGCAGACTATGAAAGCAGCCTTAGCGCTCTCTGATTTCTACTAGTCTTTTCCCTGAAACTTTTGTCCTAAAAGGGCTAATTATACGGCAACCTGTGTGCAAGATTGAAGTGTGCTGGAATAAAAGGAACGCTTTCATAAAAAATGAATAAACTCGAGAGAATCTCCTAACCTACCATCCGAGCTGGAGAAGAAGAAAACAACCTTCCCAGTATCGATCCTCCATATAGCCTTGGTCAATTACTGTAAACATATAAACACTCACATGGATGTTCACCTCCCCCCCCCCCTTACGACATGAGCGCTGTAGGAGCTTTTTTTTTAGAACTGCTGGGGTGGCTCTGGTGTCAATTTTCGATATGGTCATGGTTGTTAATGGCCGAAAGAAGGATGACCTCAACCGTGGATGTATCCTTGTTATGTTTTATTTGCAGATGGCGGAAGAGACTTACCATCAGTCGCCGAAGTAGTGGAGGGCCCGAAAAAGGTCACGGATTTTCATGTTTTTTTTTCGTTTTTCTGCTAGATTTTTCTATTCATTTTTTCGCACACATGATGAGCTATTGTTGTTTTGTTAGTTGCGATTTTGTGTTGATAATTAATCTCTACATTTACTACTTAATTATGATCATAAGTATTTACGCATAATCACGTGATCCCATTCATACTTCTTGTCGTTTCCTTCATATGATAACCATGGCATTAAAAACGATTATCAGCGGGTTTTCGCGCGTTATTTCTGATTATGCGGACCCTTTGGAGAATTTTCGAACAACAAATCTATAGATAGTCTTCGAAAGGAATTAGAGCGCTCGCTTCTTCCTGGTAGCTGAACAGCGATCGGTAGCGATGCGGCCAATACACTAGTGTTGGAAAATATGGGCACTCTAGCAGTGCGTGGTGCCGTGCTATAGTATTTTCGAGGAGAACATGAAGTTCCCTAACCCTTTTTCCTTTGCTGCTGTGAGCGCCCAGTGAATTTAAGGATTTGCTTGTTCGGTGAAGTCCGTGAAGCTTTTCGCAATTTATAATCATGCGCTATCACAAGATACGGGACGAGGGCATTATGATGTCAACGCATTCAAAACCTCGTCAAACATCTCTTAACGGGGCTAAGTCTTATTGTTAGGCGAGGATGAGGGACTCCAGGATGCGCCAGCAATTTTTGTTTTCTCCGAAATTCCTGCATCGTTCTAGACTTGGTCCTGAAGGATGCCCCCGTACCTTACGATACGCCCATAATCATTTTAGGTCATAACGGTTCCATCATAATACTTTGTCATAAGATTTTTTGTGCTTTCTTTATGTGCAATCGCATAATCCCATTTTACCCTGTTTTCTTTTCCA
>MU868632.1:0-16826 GCA_036418205.1 Ostertagia ostertagi
GCTTTCTCCGAAATTTGCCCTCAAGAACACGAGCTATTCACGCCCAAGCCTCTCCAGCCAGTAGCAAAATCCATCTGACCGTCAAGTTCTAACTTCGATGAGTAAGATTACTGAGGAGAAAAAGTGTATAAAAAGTTGTTTGTTTTAAAAATAGAAAATTCTCGAAAAACCTTGTCCTATTCCCGTACCCCATCCTATGTTGCCGTGTTTTTACGACTAGACTCCAATCTTACTAACTTGCGCTGAGACTTGAAGTGAGCAGCTTATCTCAGCATCTGTCTAGTGGTGTATTCATTTGTGCGGATGAGGCGCTTAATAGTCGTTTTCAAGGCTGGTACACTGCGACGTATAATTTAGAGCTTCCACCTACAAAATTTCCCAAACTTGAATCTGGGGAAGTTTTTGGAAAAGCTCTACAGATAAATTGTGACACATATAAACGCGAAATACTAACACGGAAATCCAGTTTGAGAAAGCAACAATTTTTTATCCTTATTTTTTCGAAAATATCCGCTTTAGCTTCTCCGCTGCATTTTGCTTTTACCCAATCAAAATTTGGAATTATTATCCATTCAAGTTCCTTAGCTTATAGCAAAGGCAAAACCGCTGTCACACTTCCGTAAAAGGGAAAATCCTAGCAAAAGAGACGCAGGAATTGTCAAAGTGTCAGCTCCGCTGGAATTTGTCGGGGTGACTTCATAACGAACAAATTTCTCAAGGATGCTACAGGATATGACTGGGAGGAACCCTGATTACTATCCGACTGAGACAAGCGCCGAATCGTGAGGAAATGATATCCAGACGGGTACTGAAAGAGGGTCCTTGCAGGTGAAACTATAATTATGCGTCGCAGTGTATAACAATCGAGAGCTCGGCAGCAAATGAGGAATTCGACAAGATGCGAGCAACTCTTTTGTTGTTCTGAGCAATAAGAGATCGTGGATGGTGCGGAGGGTGTGCTGAGTATAGCTGCCGGATGAATCTTCCAATGCATGAAAAAAAAACGACCAAGCTGACGTGTGATTTCTGGATTAGAAAGTTCATTATTATGCAGAACCCTGATTTGAAAATGTTCATCTTCAGGAAGTAGTACGCCACGAGTAGGCATGATGACGAAATGAAAACAGCAAATTCGGATCGAAACCGGGAAGTTCGAGCGCAAAATTATTCCGTCAAGTGTCCACATACTTCCGAAACAAAGAAGAGAATCGAATTCAAATTTTCTTACTAAAAACAGCCGATATCATCTGCTAAACTACACTGATAGACTATGAGGAATCGATTGAAGAAGATTGTAAAGCACTGGGCCTCTTAGTTACATTTCAAACGTGAATTGTGACTTTTGAAACGCACTGTATTAACTTGTTGAGAAAGTTTTTGCGCTCTTTGACCTTGAATTTCACATGCATGTATCTCGGCATTTGAAGCATTTCTGATTGAAGCCAAAACAGTTATAATCCATAATGCTCTACTAAAAGAAAGGAATTGAACTAGCTCGGCCATGCAGAATAGTGGAACACCATGGACGACGACCCGGCAAAGGTCGTTTTAGCATCACGTTGGTTTTAGAGCACAAACTCTTGAATAATCATCAGACATCGGAAACTGACACGTTGTAGCGCAAAAGGTCTACTGAGCTAAAGATGTCGCACCCTTAATCTGTAGCCAGCTAGTAAGTTGTGCAGAACCTTAGCGATGTCCGTCTGAGCCACCTGTCAGGGATGTGTTGGTTCTATGTGATGAGGAATACTGGACAAATTTGCTAAAGTTCCAGGAGAATTTTGACATATTGTCAGGAGGACTCTCCCACATTAACAGAGCTGGAGCAGCTGCCGATCTTATGAAAGTCACCTCAACCTTCCTTCAGAACAGCTCTGCATGGTAAGTGTTTGTAAAGCCTGATCTCGGCCGATTCATTCGGCAAATTCGCAATGTTCGTAAGCAGTGCAAAGATCGCTCTCTTGGCATGTGCAATCAATAGAAGCAGCAGTCGTTCTTATCGATATAACAGGCTTAATCTATACAGGAGTGAGGCGAAAATTACGGTAACAAGAGCGCTAACAAAAACTCTTCGATTTCCTTCGAAACCTAATAAATGCATCTGGCTGAACAGACCCCGGAGAAAAATCACTGCACACAAAAGCAAGATTGACCGCCTGTACACAAAGCAGATGTTGTGCAACATTGGTTTTGCAGAACTTTCTGAGTTCATGACATTGTGAGTGCGAGTGTGATTCCTCCTTTTTAAGCAAAAGGGTAGTTTCCGTATCACTGAGCGAACGATGGGCTGCTACAAGTATCATCAAGCATCAATAGAATTAAAGAGTCCCAGGGAAAAGCTTCTATGTCACGCTGATCGACTATCTGAGAGAGTCACGATGGCCCCGACGACGACTTCATTCAGGCATGAACGCAGAACAGCGGCCAGTTCCAAGAAGTGATGTTGTATTCTGTTCTGGTGATTTCCTATGAATACATTGTTGGTGGTCCACGTGTGTCTTCCTGGCCGCTTTGCTTTCCATGAACACTTTATCCTGTTACCGTAATTTTTGCCCACCCTGTAGAAAGCATGAACGACCCTTCGACGCGGTAGTTTACGCCGATGCCCATATACAATTCGTTGGAACTCACTCTTGACGTTCAACATGAAACAGCAAAGCAAGTGCGACTAGTTCAAGCAATCGTCACAATAGTTCTGTGCAAGCGCACTTCAACCAGAATTTGGGGCTGATCGTTTGCACTGTCCAAAATCCGACTACCACTATCATTATCTTTAGAGATCTCGCTTTCTGACCTCCCCCACTTTTGGATGCTTCATTTTCCAGAGAAGCTGCAGTCGGTGTGGACACCTCTTTGAAGAGCTTTTTCTGCACTATCCAAAACTCAGTGCAACGTTGTCATAAAACATTTTCTTATAACTTTTCCAAAGCTTTGAATGCGATAATACTCGATAAGCAAGTTGCCATGATTCTTTTACTAGAAATAGACTGAAAGTAGCGGAAGAGGCAGTCAGATTAATGTATCACTAGGCTTAGATTCGCACGAATATGCTCGAAGCAGAGATTTCAGAAAGCTGTAACAAAACGCTGAGATGTTTGGGATATGAGGAGAGGGCGTGTCGACTTCGGACCCGACCACCCGCCACCGAAATTTCTGCTTAAAGGGCTCATGCACAGGACGATGGAGGAGCTCCTGCCCAACGTGGACGTATATGGTAAAAGCCATAAGGAAGTACTGGAAAGTCCAAAAAATTCGATAGGCGTGCCTGACAGTCACCAATTGGAGGTCGTCCATCAAATTCTAGCTTGTTTCATGTGAAAAAAGCAACTCGTTTTTCAGCGACTCGTTTGCTACAGATTTGCGAAAGAGGGATTCTTCTCCACAGCCCACGAAGCTTTGCTGAATAGATCGACGGCGATCAAGCTCTACAAACTTTGCAAAATTTAAACTGTGCTGAAGGAGGGTTATGGCAGCTTTCATGGGTCAGCGGCTGGCCATGTTCTTCAGTATCAGGTGGAACTGTTACAGTGGAAAAGCAATCTTAACATTACGTCAAAATTCACCAAAAACTCTAAGACATGGGTCCAGCATTCCTCATTATAAAGGAACGGACACATCCCTGAAAGGTGTCTTGGACGCACATCGCACCGCCAACCCTTCACAAGTTGGACCAGCTGGGCTACGGAGTGGTGCTGCGAACATCTTACTCAGTAGACCTCTGGTCTATCAACTGTCACCTTTTCGAGGATCTCGATAGCTCCTTTGAGAGAAATGCTTCAAAATCCTTATCTTAAATCCTCATTTCATCGCCTCCAGAGCTCCAGCATTCTGAACAAACGTACCGTTGAACGGCTTCTTATAGAAAAAGATTCGCGCATTTCGAATGGTTTTTTAATCAACTCGAAAGGTTTAGTCTAAGCCGAGATACGTGCATTTAAAATTAGGGGTTGGAAAACGACAGAACTTTCTGAAACACCTAATATTTTGGCTTGCTTCCGCTTATTATAGGCCTGTTTTGAGCTTGGAAAAGAAAATCATTCGAACTTGTTTTTTGAGTATGCCGTATTCAAAGCTTCAATAAGTGATTAGGGAATGATACGGAATCTCTTCAAAATGGCAATAGCGTGATGGCTTGAAACAGAGACAAAATAAAGCGTTCAAAAATGGAACACCAAAAAGCGCAAGAACTTTCTTTACAGCCTAATGAATGAGCGTTTGCAGGTTTATCGCTCTGCTCTCCAAAACATCCTGATGTTTTATAGAAGACGTCGCGCCTTGGCACGGGATGGAATAACGCTTCCATCAGTTCGACGGCCACCATATCACAATGTCAACTGACCAAATGGTGCTTTCTCTTTATCTATTTCGCAATCGCCGGCCTTTGTAACTGCGGCCGTGGTAGCCTATACGCATGACTTTACCACGAGGTATGGTTCCCAAAATCTCTGCTTTCTTACCTTTTTTTTAAAACTACTCCAGGTGCTATTGCAAGACACGGGGGCATTGTGGTGGCAATATCGGTATGGTTTATAACGGCGTAAAAGATCTCCTTTGTACTGAAAATGGGACCATGCCTCATTATTAGAAGGAGAAGAGGGACTCTTGGGTGGCTGCGAGCGATTCCACACGTCCTGCCATTATTGGTTTGGTACTAAAGGATCCCACGTATCTTTGCTATAGGCCTGTTTAATTACTTTTTAACTCGGCCGTGTTGCTATGTTTTGTGCGAAAAAACCTGATCACCCTCGTTGATGTGTTCAAACCAGGACTCGCTTCTTCGATTAATGTGCTGATCGATTTCATTACAGAGGTCACATATTGCCGCTCCCCCTCTGCTACAGCTTTATTCCGGCCAAATACATGCGCTGCAGAACATGAGGTCGTTCAGACATTAACACCATCTTTCAATTTTTGAAAGTATTCCAAGGATTATACCCTGAACCACGTAATTTCACGGAAATGATTTTTTAAGCTTCAACCCACTTCAATAGTCCGTGTTTGTCAGAATGGTGAGCTCTCCACTCTCCGAGCGACTTTTGAAAATCAAAACAGGCCTTGGGAAATCAGCAATGAAGATCACTTGCTGAGTTTTAGAGAGGGTGGGGGGAGGAACGTCAGGGAGAACAGAATGGACATTCTTTTCCAGAGCAAGTCAACCCTGCGTTGCACGTTTTCGCCCGATTTGCGACACGTTCTCCGATTAGACACATTCACACTCGCATGCTCGAGCCGTCTGTGTCTCCGCCCATACAGCGTGCGTTGAGGATCTCTCGACGTGCCGTTGCGAACTGCGCAACGCAGGGTTGACTCTGCTGCCTTCGTTCCACTCCTCAAACCAAGAGTCAGATTAGGCAGTCATAGAAGGGTTTATCCATCGCTAGTATGGCCAGGACACCGCTCAGAGGGGTGACGCCAGACTCCTGACTCGTGATTGCGAGGGACAAGGCCTCTGGTCTACTACTTACAGCGATACGTTGCATCAGCTAGGCCCGTCCACCGCGAGATGCAGTGCATGGCTGGCATAACGTGTGAAATCAGCTAGGTTGATTGCCGTGTATCAACCGATGGAACGGCTGGCATATCCGGAAAACTCGTTTGGACGTGGCTCTCTCCCAAGCAAGCCTCCTTCACTGCTGCTAGGAGGGAGGATTTCGTTTTCGGCCTTGTCGACGGTTTCTTTCGTTTCTGTCGTTCCATTTCACACTCCATGCTCAACTTCAGTCGCCATAATGCACCACATTGATTGAGCCGACTTTTGCCTTCGAGGTTTAATCCGTACTGATTGGCTCACTCACTTGAATGGCCCCCATGACGACGTGAGCGCCCAGTATGGTTCCTGATCTTGGAAGCGTGTGCTTGATATCCATCAGTTTCTTTGTTGCTGCGTGGGCAGATATTTAGGGTGACGAGCTCGTAAGAATCGAGAAAAATACCATCCGCATGAAATCATTTTTCTCACCAGGAAGGTCTTTCAGGGCGTGACGCTTTTTGAAAACGGTCTTTTGCATGATATAGGGGCAGATGCGGGAACCACAGAACCATGTTCAATTTTTCCTGAACGGCCCTCTGAATACCAGAAAAGGAGGTCCCTAGTTCGATTCCTCGTGGTAACAAATTTTTGCATTTCGAGTTGACGTCCATTTTGCGCGAATTTTGGAACGTCAACTCGAAATGCAAAAATTTGTCACCAAGAGGAATCGAACTAGGGACCCCTTTTCTGGTATTCAGAGGGCCGTTCAGGAAAAATTGAAACATGGTTCTGTGGTTCCCGCATCTGCCCCTATATCATGCAAAAGACCGTTTTCAAAAAGCTCGTCACGCCCTGAAAGACCTTCCTGGTCAGTAGCCTATTCGCTTACATCCCGATCAATGACTATCCTTTTCTATTTCTATTCGTCCACTCGCCTGTTCGTCTGAGTAACCCATGCTGAACTTAGCTGAAAACTCAGACTGTTGAAAGTGTAAATTCCCAGAGAGGAGTGCTATTCATATTTTTCAATGCCGACATAGCATTTTCGGCGCGAGTTGAGGTGCATGGCGCAATCTACTGACGAAATATAAGATTTATCAAACAGACTTTTCCACGCAACTTCCTTCCATGTCCTGTATGAACGATTTATAGCTCAAGTCGACTTTTTTCAGACAGCCTTTACCAGATATCCTGTTCTCGCTGTTTCCCGAACAGGAATGGGCCTCTCGTCTAGGCGACTACATGGTGTTGGCCACACTCACCTGCTTCTGCCTTCTGCTCGTTTTTCATCAGTCGCGAGCGATTGTCGCTCGCCGTTTTCTATTCATCGGCGCCACGCTTTACGCTTTTCGTTCTGTTACACTCGTGTTCACTCAGTTACCTCCAGGTTGGTGTGATGTCATTGGGTGACGATGCTGTTGCCCCTTCATGGCCGCGAGTTTCAGTGGGCCTCAGCCATAGCAGGGCTCGATGGATAGTGTGAGAAGTAAAGATTCAGGGATTTTCTCTCACTCTACCTTGTCAGACACTGTCAGCCACCTGTCGTACCGTGTAGGTCATAACTGCAAGTGAAAAAGATGTCGTGCCGTAAGCACTCACCAAGTGATCACAAGGGAGTGCAGACAGCAGTGGCGCAAGAGTATCCTGGAACAGACCGAGAAGGGAAGCTGACGATTTGAAGGCGTACGACCGTGTAGCACTTCTTCCTTTCTCCTGGTCGGCTAGTACCTTCTAATTTATATGCTCTTATGAACCCGTCGCCGATCTTGGCGATCAGGGAGGCCTTCACCGATGACTAGACTTGCTCTTCCCTTCAATCCGTATTTGAATTTTCTCAACACCCAGGGGCTTCCAAAAGAAAGTCTCGAGTCTACGAATCAGTGACTGATTTCTTAATTATTTCAGGTTACGAAAACAACGATGTGCGTTGCCGTGAGCAAGTGAATATTACTCTCAGCATATTTTTGTCCAGACTCGCTGAGCAAGCGATTCGATTAGGACTCCAGGTGCTTTTATATACACATATGGTGCAATCGCCAAATACGGGGACATTGTGGATAAGGTTCATTTCAAACCGTTTAAAACGTCCCCTTTCTGTCAAAAACGAAAGTAAGCTTATGGTGATGGAAAAGAGACTCCAGACTGAGTGAGCGATCCTTTTATTTCACTTTTGTATATTTTTATTATGTTATATTTTTAAATTATTTTTTTATATATTTATATCACAAGTCAGAGTACCTGGCGTTACCTGCGCCCACGCTGCAGTGATAGAATTGCTAAACGGAAATCAAAGCACTGAGCCTTTCTTTTCATTGCTAATTGCTTTGCTAACAAACTTTTTATTCCTACACGATTATTCCTACAAGATCACTTCATATCCCTAGAAGAGTTAACGCCTAAATCATTAACATTTACATGCCGCTGTATAGGTGTACTATCTGGAATGTATTTCCATGGAAGAAGATCCTATTGAAGAATAGATGTGTCGTTGTGGGATTGATCTTTCAAACCCCAACGATTGCACCACTGAAGCATGTTGTTGACAGAACAGTTCAGAAGTCTTTGAGCGTCATCACGCTCACTATCTTCATATGCAGTCGAGACTTTGATGTCGTCAGCGTATGCTGCAACATCAATTCTGTTGTCGCATTTTACGAATTTTAAAAGATTGCATGTGTAAATAAAAGGGGAGAGAGAGTTCTCCCTCCAAAGAACTCCCGATGGACAGTCTTTCACACTAGAAATGGGGTCAGAAAACGGCACATTTATTTTCCAGTCGGTAAGGTATGAGCTAAGCCATTCAAGACATCACCTCAAACACCAACACCTTCGAAGAATAATTGAAAGGCTACTTCTGCACACTGTGTCGAAAGCTTTGGTCAAATCGAAGTAGACCACATCAGTTCTTTTACCGAGATTGTGGGCAATCGAGTTGGGTGCATGTAGAAGCACATGGTAAGAAAACAACTGTTCAAGGGGTTGCATTGCAATTTGATTACCCACCCTCACAGACTGTTATTTACACAATTTTCTTCTTTTTCCTTATTCTCACTTCGAGTGAGTGGGGAGAATACTTATCGGTCGAAAACTGGATAACGAGTTGGAATCGCTTCTCTTCGGAATGGGCTTTACTACTGCATGCTTCCAAATGGAAGGAATCCTCACCTAGAATCAAAGAAATATTGAATATGTGAGCAAGCGGATTTTCCAGCTCTTTAGCAAGTTGTTTGGAGAAGAACTGAGGTATCCCTTCGGACGTTTTGGAAAAGAAGGTTTCAGAGGAAGCAAATGCTTAAAAACCATTTGTGGGATGATTACAGGTAGCTAAGTTATTATAAGCCAAACCTTTGTTTTTTGCAGGAAAAAACGAAGATGCTGTGTGGCGATATGCTGTTCTCCGGTCACAGTCTGGCTATGGTGAATTCCTTAATCCGATATTATTATAACGATTAATTTGATCTGCTCCTCTTTATTTTGTGAGCATGAGTAAAGAGGGATGAAGGAGGCTTCACAATCCATAAACGGCGCTTGTTTATCGTGTGAAGATTAATTAAGTTAGAAGACGATATTTGTTTCGTTTACGCTACAGATCGCCCGCCTAAATGTGGGTGCATTGAGCTCGAAGCGCTGATGTTCTCGGTTCATGTCGTTGGAGGGCGATGGGGATATTGAAGTGAGTGAGAAACTCAAGTACTTGGGACTAAGTAGAAGGAATTATGGGGGAAGATATGAGCCACTCTTGTACTCCCTGGAGTTTTTCCCCTCTCTTTTACCTAACCCTAGTGTCAACTACTAGCGGTGTTAAAATACCCTGTTTCGAATGTCCCTCCTGGGGTCATGAGCGCCTGATGCCCTCCGGAACGAGCCCTGCCCACCTACAGAAATTGCCTGCCAACGTAAATCGTCCTTAGGTGACATAACTGGGTAGAAGGAGGTCGTACCTGGTAATTTCGGTGAGTGAGGTCCCATTTCGCGTTTTGTGGATTGTGGAAAGGAGAGGGAGGTAGCACTTGAGATCCAGAGAGGCTAGTGCTGACGGATGTGGGGGAATGAAGGAATGTTTTTGCGGTAGTCCCTACTTCGTCTGTGGTGGTGAAGGAAGGTCGTATGGAGACCCTACTAAGAGGAGTGATTCAAAAAATTTTGAAAATTTTTCCAAGCGTCACAACTAACCCTGCAAACTGGGCACAACGCATTTTCTCTTCATCGCAGAAGCAGTAGAAAGTGATTTAAACTATGTTAGGTAAGGTCCACCTAATTTGCTTCGGGCAAAACTCAAAAAAATCAGAAAAGAGACGGCGCTGTTCCAGGTGACGAGCGCTCTTTGCATCGCGTACTACTTACCTACGCGATGGCGACTCTTCCAGTGGATTACGCATTTCTTCACCGCCATCGGAATGATTTGTTTGATCATCTCGCGGACTCACTACACCAATGACGTCTTCATCGCTTACTGGCTATCAAATTTTGTTTTTCGGTACATGGACTCAAATTCTAAAATTGCACGGGTCCTCCATATCACCAATTTTATAAGATGAATTATGACGGCTATTTCGCTTGCATTTCAGGGCATACCACGCTTTTTGTGAGGTGGACATTTTCATAGAGCGGAGGAAATCTGTACTCCATGGATTGTGGATGCTTTGGATTGTCGAATGGCTCGAAGATGATATTGTACCGGGAAAGTCAGTGCAGTACTATGCGAAAAAATTTTCAAAGGAGGATTTCACGATAAAGGAGAAAGTCGAAAAAGACGGAACCTAGCTGGTGGAGCGACAGATGAACCCCTCAAGGGCGCGAAACGACACCAATTCAAATGAGGGATATGTCCCGCTATAATCCTGCATGGCCTTCTCCGTCATCCAATTGACGCGCTACTGGCCCGATGCCCCATCTCGCGTCGTCTAGTGTCGAGTTTTTAGCCTTTCAGCGGAGAGAGCGCAATGGTTGAACGGGTCAGCACTGAGAGTCGCATCAAGTCGCAAATTCCGGACTTGGAAGAGGTTTTATTTCTTGGTCTAGGCCGGTTTCTCGCTTTTCTCTTTTTTCGTGCATCACTGGCCATCTTTAGCATAATTTCCAATGGGCTGGCTTTTCATCGTGAAATGCTCCCTTGAAAAATCGCGAACAACTTGTTGTAAATTGTGCCACCTTCCGTGGAAGGAAGTAGGTATTGGAAAAAGCCAAGTGAAACGAAAGGCGAATTACAAAATTACATTAATTACAAAAAACGTTCTTCTTTCCAGAGTTGAGAACAAGTTCGATTTTCCGCTTGATGGCCTGTTCCGACTGCGTTCTCGAGACAACAGTCAAACATCATAATACATCTCTACAGTACGTTTAGCTGTGCCATTTTCGACGAAAAAAATTAATACCCACTTGATTTTGAAATGAACTTGAGGTATTGCGTTAACAATTTCACTACATACATATGTTGTTTTGCTCTACTAGAACTCGTTCTGAGGAGTCGTTTTAATAATATCAGTGAGTATCGTCATAGGGGCAGGGATAGCCGAGTGGTTAAGAGGTTAGACTCATGTCTGCACCTCTGAAAAACCGCGAGTTCGATCCCTGCCGAGGCTTAAAACCATGCCTTGCAAAAATTGCAAAAATGGTTCTAGTACCAGCGTCAGGCCCAGGTTGACAGGCCGGCTGATGAATACCCCAGTCACACCAAACATGTCTAAAAGTTGCAAAGAATCAGTGATAAAGCTAGGACGTCACCCGGAAGTGGCGCGCAGAACCCCCGCCCGAGTTCTGTGGTCAGTATGCGAGGGCTACCGAGGAGTGAACGGCCTCGGCCAAAGAAGCTAGTTCGAATTGGGACTCTGAACGTAGGATCGCTAACTGGAAAGTCCCGAGAGGTTGCTGATCTGATGACGCGCAGAAAAATCCAAGTCCTATGCCTTCAGGAGACGCGATGGAAAGGTGCTAAGGCCAGGGAAATCGGGGAAGGTGTCAAACTCTACTACAATGGGGAAGACACCAACGGAATAACTTCCATTAATGTTTGCGGAGTCGCTCACGGGTTAGCGAGTCGCTCAAAGACTATGTCTCTTCTGTGAACAGGATTAGCGAGCGTATAATGGCTGTGAGGATAGACACGAAGGGGGGGGGGTACTGGTCAATACTGTCAGTGCACGCTCCGCAGACCGGATGCCCCGAGAGTGAGAAGGACGAGTTCTACCTAAGGCTTGACGAAGCCATCAGATCTATTCCGGAAGGTGATTACCTCACCATAGCAGGTGATCTGAATGGGCACGTCGGCAGCGACAGAAGAGGTCTTGAAAGGGTGCACGGAGGTAGAGGAATAGGAGTGAGGAACGCCGAGGGAGAGAAGGTTCCTGGACCTGGCTCTGCAGCACGTTCTTCGCGAAAAGGGAGACTCAGAAGGTCACCTACAGCAGTGGAGGGAGACAGACGGAAATCGACCATGTACTGGTAAGAAGATCATCCCTCAAAACTGTGAAGGATATCAAGGTAATTCCTGGCGAAGACCTGGCTCCTCAGCACAGGCCCCTCCTGGCAGACATAGCCATAGACCTTCCCAAGAAGACAAGGGTAAGAACCGAGAGGAGAATCCGGTGGTGGAAGTTGCACCGAGCAGAGAAGAGCGACCTCAAACGAAGGATAATGGAAGTTGGTCTCCCAGATCCTGAGGGACCAGTGCAGCAGACTTGGGGCAGTGCAGCTGAGATCATCCTACGATGCGCCAAGGAGGTACTGGGAGAGACGCGAGGTGGATTCAGAGGAGACAAGGCAGCGTGGTTCTGGAACGAGGAGGTCCAGCGAGTCGTGAAACAGAAGAAGGAGGCATACAAGCGCATGAGCAGAAAGTCCTGGAAGCAACAGAGGAAACCTCGCTGCCTACAAGAGTTGCAAGAGGCTCGCTAAGGCAGCCGTCGCCAAGGCGAAGAACACGGAAATGGACGCCTTGTACGAGAAGTTGAAGAGCCAAAACGCAGAAAAGTTCGTCTTCAGACTGGCCAAAGCCCGGCATCGGGCTACCCAAGACATTAGGGTGGTGAAGAGCGTGAAGAGCAGTAACGGTGCCATCCTGAGGAAGCCAACTGAAGTCAGGAGGAGGTGGAGAGGAGTACTACAAGGCGCTCCTAAACGAGGAGTACCCCCACAAAGACAGCTTCACAAGCAGAGGCGACGGCTGGCCCTATCTCACTATGGACAGAGGATGAGGTTCGTCAAGAAACTAAGGAACATGATGAGGTTGGAAAGGCGGTGGGTCCAGATGGGGTGCCAATCGAGGCATGGAAGGCGCTCGAGAGAGTACGGGATCAGATGGCTTACCCAATTCCTGAACACGGGTAACCACCGCAAGGAAGGATGCCGGATGCCTGGAGAAGCACTCGTCCCTATCTTCAAGCAGAAGGGTGACGCGATGGACTGCTCCAACTAACGCGGGATCAAGTTGACTGCTCATACAATGAAGCTGTACGAGCGCGACTAGTCGATTCGAAACTGCGAGAGCCGGTCCCGATCTCCCAGGAACAGTTCGGGTACATGCCCGATGCCATCTTCATCGCTAGACAATTTATGGAAAACTACTGAGAAAAGCGCCGACCCTGCTACCTAGCCTTCCTTGACCTGGAGAAGGCGTTCGACCGACTACCTCGAACAGTACTATGGAGAGACGCGCTCAGGGAGCGGAATGTGCCAGAACACCTGATCTCTCTAGGTTCAAGCGAACGTAGATGGGGCGAAGGCAGGGGCTCATACGCACCCCACGCAGGCTCTCGAACGCAAAGGGAACTGGACATTATACGAAGTTATACGAGGAACTAGATGTCATGGTGAAGGGCTCATGGAAGGACCACTAAGACCATCCTCTACGCTGACGACATCGCCCTGATAGCGGATAGCAGAGAAGAACTACAGGCCAAGGTGCAGAAATGGCAGAAAGTCCTGGCAGAAGGTGGGCTCCGGCTGAATGTCAAGAAGACCAAGTTCCTGAGCTCTGAAGAGGGTGCAGAGCCGATCGTGGACGGCCATGGTGAGACCATCGAAAGAGTGGAGGACTTCCGATACCTTGGGAGCGATCTGGCAGCCGACGGTGGTGTGGATCAGGCAGTGAAGGCTCGGTCAACGCTGCATGGATGAAATGGAGGACTGGAATCCTCTGCGATCGAAGGTGCTCCAGAACGCTCAAAGGGAAGGTGTACCGGACAGTGGTAGGCCTGCGATGCTATACGGCAGCGAGTGCTGGCCCCTGAACAAGAATCACGAAAGGCAGCTTCACTCCGCTGAAATGAGGATGCTGAGATGGGCCTGCGGCTGGACGCGACTGGACAGGGTCAGAAACGAGGATGTCAGAGCGGTCATGCAGACTGCCCCTGTCCAGCTGAAGGTACGGGAACAGCGTCTGCGATGGTATGGGCACGTGCTAAGGAGGCCACAGGACCACCCGATAAGGAAAGCAATGGACTTCGAAGCGCAAGGCAAGCGACCGCGAGGAGCCCCAAAGAAGAGGTGCGGGACGTGCAGAAGATGCCCTAGACAGAGCGAAGTGGCGACGACTGATAAAGACAGCGGACCCTGCGACTGCGCGGGACTAACGCTAGGGAGAAGAAGAAGAGGAAGATAGTGAGTATCGTCATCATTTATCACAGAAAAGTGCAGAGGGAATCCATAATTTGCGACCACATTTCATATCAAGGGTCTTCGTCAGTTCCAACCAGGGTCAACCCTACGTTGTTACGAGTAACAACGGGGGGGTCGTACTCAGTTGAGCTTGGAGAGGGGGGTCGTACCCTCTCGGTGGCCGACAGTGGGATTCTTGGTAATATCGGATAATAGCCAGCACGTTACGTTTTCGTAAGATGACTGATACTAGAGCATCTATAAACCACGCTTCCCTCTAAATGAGCTTTCAAATGAATCAGCGAATTAGAAGGGCGCCCGAGGCGTGGCGCGCACCAAGGCAAGGGATGTAGTGCAAGCGCATGCTCGAAGCTTTCTAGCACATCCTAAATTAAACATGAAATTGGTCTTCCAAGAAGTTACGGGCAGTGAAACCTAAGAAAACCGCGTTTTCGAGAAAATGGCTTGAAGAATACCCCTCAAAAAAAAAGTAACAACGGGACTAATTTTTGAACTGCTGATCTTTCAGGAACGCTTGGGTGCTTTAGAAAGCTTGAATCCTGTAGTTTATTATACGTGTTCAGCTTCCCAAATGAATGACTTTGAAGGAAGTTATGATCGTTTAAAGGTCAAAAAGTCGCATTTGCACAGAAAAAAGTAACAACGTACTAAATTTTTATAAATTAACTTTCGAAGAATTTTTACCCATGGTTGGAGAGAGAA
Source organism: Ostertagia ostertagi (assembly GCA_036418205.1). Classification (NCBI taxonomy): domain Eukaryota; kingdom Metazoa; phylum Nematoda; class Chromadorea; order Rhabditida; family Trichostrongylidae; genus Ostertagia; species Ostertagia ostertagi. The sequence goes on from MU868632.1 coordinate 14,789, forward strand.
TAATTTGAATTTTCCAAATCAAATCACTTCGGCGCAGAAGCTCGAATATGAAGGAAGTTATAGCCCTAGAAAGAGGAGTGTAAAAATTGTGTTGCAATTTTATTTTTTGCCTAATAACTTATTCATTCCGAAGTGTTTGAGAACAAATGAGCACTCGTTAGGAAGGAGGAGCCACGTCGATCCAAAATCCACCTAAATCTTCCGAACTACCTGAAATGTAAAAAAGAAAAACTCCTCGAATTTTCACACTCCCCGTTCGACGCCTCTTGACCGTGAGCAAATGCGCTCCACCGCTCCGAAAAGTCTTCCGCTCGAAGGGTGGAACCGACGGTGAGTTTATTTCTTGCGCTGTCCTGATCTTCTCGAGGGGTTTCTGACACGATGTCGAAACCGCTAGAGTTGATGAGGCGCTTGGTGGTGTAGAGCGTAAGTCTAACGCTTGAAACACGTTCAGGCCTCTGAAGACGACGATTCAGTCGAAACGTTAGGCCATTAATAAAGTTCCACCGAACAACCTCGTAAGGCACAAGAAAATTTGTTAAACTTACAACTGACATGCTGACAACTGACAACTGACTACTGACAACTGTTACAAGAAGGGAGAAGTTGGAGAATGCTCTCTTGACTGTTTTCTTGTCTCATCGCCCACCGTCTTTCTTGTCCTCTCTGATTGTGATTGCTACTGGCACTTTCCTTTCCATCAGCGGCAATATACACACGAAGTAACAAAACTTGTCAGCAGTGGCTTCTGTCGTTCAGGTGTTACGCAAAACTTGTGAAGCTGAGTGGAGCCCAGCCCGGATTAGTAATGAAAACACTTTATGAGTGCCTTATCCTGACTCGTGCCTTTAACCTTCAATGAATAGATTTCAAATCAACTTAGTTTTGCTTTGTCAGACTAATGATCAATAATTTTTTTTGAAGTTGGTTTGCTCCATCAGGCTAACATTCTTTTTTAATTTCTTGGTTACCATGATCGTGGCCCACACTGTAACCAGAGATGTACGTTTTTACTGGCACGTATGCGTCGAAATTGCTTTTGACGTCCGCTACTGAGAAGAAATGAAGCTTGCCTCAAACCGTTATTCTAATCGAACTGCCGACTGCGCCTTTCGAAAGCTTAAAGGCATTAAACACTGTTGAAAGCATTTGCGGCGGAAAGCTCAGATCGTCGTCGGCGCGACAGGCAAGGTTGGATTTTAATAACTGGGTATGAAGCTTTGTTTTGATAACTTCCTCATCATGCTCACAAGGGTAGACTTAATGATGGTAAGGAATTCAAATACGAAATGAACCTCACATGCTTTTGAAAAACTAGTGGCAGGCATCTTTCCAAGTCTCAGAAAGCTCACCTAACATTAAAGATGCACTGAAAATGTGTGCTAGCAGTTTTAATAGTGAGAATCACATTCACGTACATCTATCACAAGAGGAGAAGTATTCTACAGTAGGGCGCGAGGATGGGAGACTTCAGCCTTTTCAAAATGAGAAAAACTTAACCTCCAACATACTATCTTTCTTCTTTATAATCATCCAGCTTAATACGGTTCCTGTCTCTGAAACCGAAGGCAACTGTCCAATGCCAATTGCAGAGCATAGCCGACCAGATCATCAAATTTGAGGATATATTGAAAATTTTCTGATAGATGGGTGCAACAACTTGATCATTCCTTTGTTCCAGTTGTAGCAATCCTTGACGATGATTGATACGTATACTCATAATTTCTACGGCCTTCATCACACCGGCTCTAGTTTCTACAGCTCAATGTGTGTGCGTGCTGGCAACGCCTGACGAGTATAACGATTAAATTCAATTCTTTATTTAAAAAGGGCTAATAACTGCTACTGGCAAAGATGCATTCATAGGCTGTTGAGAAATTGAAATTTGAAAATTGAAAGCACAAACAACGAACAAGTTAGATGAATCAACATTCATTCTAAAAAGAACAAAAGTCAGGAGATCCGCGCTTGCTCCGGTCGAAAATGCACAAAACGAAGCTGCTCCCTATCATTTGCGTTGAAACTGGCAGCAGCATTT
>MU868632.1:46006-66033 GCA_036418205.1 Ostertagia ostertagi
CCTCATAGGTCAATACCCTGTTCTCTATAACACCTTCAACTCAAACTGGAAGTGCGAAGGAGTGGAGTAGCGAAGGTTATGCTCATGAGACTGCATTACAAGTTTCAAGCCCATGGGCGATGCAAGATTTGCTACGAAGTATGGGATTTTGCTGCTCCGAGTAGGGTCATCTTGTGGTCTCGCCTTTCATAACTCGGCGTTAACGGCCGACGATCACAACTTTTGACCCGTAGTCTATAGCACTTTATCACTGTCCCAGAAAACAGCCGAGCGACACGCCTGAAGGCGACTGTAATCATCCATCACGATTTGTCTATCAAATGCACGTTTCGGAATCATACATTAACACAGAATGAATCAATTATTTCTCTCTCATCTTTTTGCCGCCACTCTTGATTTCCTTGTCCAATAAATACACTAAATGTCGCTGCCATTTTTCTTTGTTCGTTTTCGAGTGATTTCTCATGGAAAATGATTCGCACCTTCTCATCAGGAGCACAGACGTGCAAGAGAGAGTCGTCGTGGTACGCTTGATCCAAACCCGCTCTCTTGTCACCTGATAACGATCCAAAGCACTTCTTCCCATCGCAATGTCCTCGAGAACGGGTCACGTAATTGCCGTGAAGTCCTAGAATGCGCTACAGGACGATTTAAGAGGTATGAATTCTGGAATGAATAGAATTCGGAGAAAGGTGGTGGTGTGTAGGGAATGCCAGTTGGGCAGGATGGCCCGCGGGAGGAAAGGGAAAGGGTTGTGCTCGATTATTGTACGCTATATGCATTGTAGCTTATGCACCCTCGACTACACATAAACCTTTTTTGGCATGTGCGGCTTGACGTAAATTCCATTATTGAATGTCCTTCTACTAAACAGACTGTAGGTACAGGAGTGAGCTGTGTATGCTCTATAATGCGCTTGATCCATCACGTGTTATTTCAATTTATTTTACAGCGAAATTGCACGCACGTGCCGCATCACATAGTGAGCTTCAGTGAAAGTGGCATATATTAAATATCAAATCATACCGCTTTTCATCAGTGTCTCCGTCCGACCTTCTATGCAACATGTCGGAACCACGATACGTCACTGCGAAGAATAGAACGCGCAATTAGATGACGCGTCGAAATTCTAAGGGCACATGCGAACGAAGTCGAACGATTCCTTGTTATTCCGCCCTACAAAATTTTGATGCATATGTCAACCAGTTTGATCCCCGCTTATGCACGCAGGGGTAGGGAGGAACCACTGGAATAGCAGCATGACGTGCTCCATTAACCACCTCACCGTTGAGTGTGTTATACCTCCTTGTACCCGTTCTCTTCGGCGTATGGCAGCGCCAGTCCTCTCTCCCTTTCTCCTCTCCTCCTTTCCTTCCCTCCTTCTCTCCCCCTCCCCCTCCAGCCACCCTTTCTTGCCCCCTTCCCTCTACCCCCTCTCCCCCTCCCTCATCCGGCTGCCACGGCAGCACCATGTAGAATGAGACTGAGTGTGCTCGATCGGTGTTTATATAGCCGCTGTGGGTTTATCATGATCATGACATCAACATCACGAAGTGTTGCCCTTCGTACTCCCTGGTTTTGTGAGCGGTCGGTCCGGACGGACAGAACGACACACACACACACACACACACACACACACACACACACACACACACACACACACACACACACACACACACACACACGACAAACCGACACACCAAACTTCTGGTTTATATAATGAAGTGATTGCTCAATCCCAACCTTTTTATTCAAAACTTTTATCAGTTGTTATCGATTGTTGTCATTTAAGATAAGTCGTTACTCCTGCTCCCGTTAGATCTTCCATACCATATGGAGGAGCGGAGGTTCACTGTGACCGCGAAGACCGCAACGAAATTGGTGGTATTCATACTCTTATCAGTTCTTGTCTCGCTATCACTTTTTCTCCCACCCTCTTGATATCAGCTTCAACTCACAACGTACGTCGAATTCCTTGATGTCCGCTCTTCAGGGTGTTCACGCCACACATGCAGGACGCATCTATGCCATTCATTTCGATTCCTTACCACTTGTCGCCATCTCTGTCTAGATATTGAATTTCTTGAATGAAACTCCACCTGGCTGGGGGGTCTTACTTGCGAGCTTTTAACTCCGCGGGGAGACCAATCGGTCACTCGTATGTTCACTCTTGTCGCTAACACCGGCAACAGTCTGCTATCCTTTTCGATCGTAATAGTCCTCGAGGGAGGCTTTTACATCGGTCTGTCTTCGAATCTCATGCTGGAATTTTGTGCATCAACGTCGCTCGTTCTATTGCTCTTTGGGTTGCTGCCAGTTTTCTTTCTTCATCTGTTATCGTGCTCCATGTTTCGATTGCCCGTCCCATTCTAATCCGGAGCTGCATTCTGTCTCTTGCGCGTTATGGGCGAGGAACGTCAGGATCATTGAATGACCCACCATTATCGACTGTATTTGCTTTTTGGAGGAGACAAGTCTTGGAGAAAGTTTTGAATTTCTTCTTCCATACCCTCCATACCCTTAGGATTCGGACACCAGAGCCATCTGTTTCTGTCAAGAATTCAGGGATGATGGTTCTAAGTCGAGTAATGATATATGTTCTTTCGACTAATCGACTTCTCAGCAGCTTCTTGTGTTCTTCGTGACCCATATAGCTCTCATGGTTTGTTCCGGACGCATTCTGAGGCATTTTTCAAAAGAGGTTTGGAATGTCGAGGTCAGTGTTTTCGTATCTAGTGTACGTTACCATGTCCCGTGGAAAAATCTGTGGTGGCAGCAAGCGCTTCAAGCATTTCTTCGGGTAGTACGTATCTAGTTCTTCTCGAGTAATACGCAGCTAACCGTCTCCGCTCCCCTTTCAGTTTCACTACGATCGTTGCTCGAACCAAGCTAAGACCTGAGCCGATGTTGAAATGAGTTTCCGTAATGACTGTAACGTTTTGGGAAAGTCGTAAGCAATTCGCTAAAAAGAAGTCGATTTCATGGAAGTTCTATTTGGAGCGTGGTAGTCGATCGGCGCCCTTGACGTTCTCTGGAAATATGAATGGCCACCGATAACCAACATATTTCGCTAAACTAAGCTAACGCTCCTTCACAATGTTTTATTCCTGTAATTCCATACGGTCCCACGGAATTTTCTCCATGTTCTTCTCGTTCTAAATGAGCGTTACAGTCCAGCACACACTATATGATCTCCTCTCGATGAACTGTTTATTGCTCGTTCAAGCGCATCATAAAACTCTTCAAGAGCATCGTCATCATAGGTTCTTTTATTGACGGTATTTTCATCCTGCTTGCTTTTCCCAACTCAATCACAATCTTGAGAATTCTTTCAGAAACAACTAACTTCGCAGTGAGCTATCCTCGAAACCAAATGCGGCGCCACAATGAACCCGCTCCACCAACTTTTCCATTCCTCGTGCCGGCTTCTAGTATGACTTTGTGTCCCAGTTCCATGTTCCTGATTCATCTCTGAGCGTTTCTTGAACACACGCGACATCTGTGGCATTTCTATCCAATTCTGATAGCAACTAAACGATTACAGCGTCGCATATACCAGGCCTTGGGTGTTTATGGTACCAATATTTGGGGGACGATATCGTTTGCCGTGAGATTTCTTCCACTCTGCTGTTGCCCTTTCTACCAGGAAGGGCCTTGAAACAATTTCCCTTCATTATGTGAACGCTCTGGGCCCAAATAGAGGGCAGTTATTAATTTCCAGTCTGACAGGCACATACATACACGCATAACCGTTTTGCGGATAATATACAGTAGGATCTCAACAGTCCCTGATTGCAGCCATTCCGAATCAGTCCCGCTGCTCTCTTGCCGAGGCCTTCTCAGATTACATAGGATAAGGCATTAATCGCGCACACTCCCACTTACGTGTAGACAGCATTTGGTGATGCCGCTGCAAAGTCAATAATGGAATGTCTTCGAAAATACATGTCATCAGTACCAGAAATCAGTTAGCAATAATCGAAGTAGGAGTTGCCTCACCTTCTAGACTTGCGTGATAATGATGTCCTTTGCCGCAGCATTGACTTCCCACTTCTCGCTCATTCCCGACCCTAATAGATCCTCTCCAGTATTCGACATTTTTGAGATGTACAGATGTAATGTGTTGAGTGTAATGCAGTTGCAATAACACTGAAATGGAAGGATGATGATGACATTAGTGCCGAAAGCCCACTGGTAAAATAAGGGAGTTCAAGAAATTTAAGAACGTAAAATCTTCAAAAGACAGTGTTTTCGCTATTGTTTCAAAAACTGCAGTCATGCCAGTATTGGTGCAATAATGCAACCCCCTGATTTAGTTACCTAGAGCCAACTCAGGAAGATTTATACAGAGTCAAAATCCGTTAAGTGATGTAAAAAAATTTAACGAACAACACCCACCCCCTTTTCGCAGGAGAGCTCCCATTACGACGTTCACTACGACACACAGCAACTCACCACTATGGCCGTTTATATGTACATTGCCTTCCATTAATATATGTAGCTACATCCTAACTTTTTGCTGAACCAAAAGTGTGGTACCTCTTGGGATCATGATTATCACCTGTAAATTCTAAATGCGGAGAAACCCCAATGGCGTGTTTTTTTTGAGAAATATTCACTCATTTGGTTTACATCTTTCTTTATCTTTTTCACCATTTCACAGAACGGGCACACATTGTTTGTTGAGAAAATTTGTAAAAAAAGCAACAATGGACTTTTGAATGATGTTTCTTTTTTTCTCGATTAATGGACTTCTATAATGATTTCATCGTATACGCCACCAGGTCAACATCACAGTGGCATCGAAATTCACTCAATCGTTAGTGATGGACTCATTGAGCTCTTAATCTATTTTTCAAAATGCTTGGTCTCGGATATCCTAGGGCGGGCATGAATTATCGAATTTTGAATTAAGCCAGGTGGAATTCTCTCATCCTTTGCCACGACTACAGAATATCTGGCTGGCTGCAGGGCTAAAGCTAGAAAGTAGTTTCCTAGTGGCTGATTCGAGAGACAAGCTTACCACACTTGGGCGAAAACCATCTACATATCAAAGTTTCTCAGCCTCCTTACATCGACCCAGCCAACGGTAGTTCTGCAGTTGATAAGCACTCCTGTGTCTCCAATTCTCATCGGCAGTAGTGGCATTGTTCAGTCCCGGTGAAACAGGAACAAAATTTTGACTGAAATCATGTTGCACTTTTGAGATTGTCATTCATGTTGAAAATCCTTGCCCAAGCTTTAACAAATTCCCAAAAGAGGGCAGACCTGTATCAACCGCGTGGCTCAATCGTCTGAGTGTGAAGGTCACATAGCAACTTGTATCGTGCGAGTTGGCTTCAACAGGAGATCACAGAAGCAACAAATCGAGCACCGGTTTCCTTCCTGGCCATGGATTTTATTCCAGACCGTAGCCTTCTGGGCGTGAGAAATCTTGCCATGCTAATACTGTAGGGTGTATGAAGACAAGGGAATGTATCACAAAACAATTTTTCTCCTGAGTGGACCGACTATAGCTCAGTAAATCTTCATAAATCAAAGCGAGAAAAACATGGCTCTTGTTCCCTCATTTTGGACAATAAGAAGCAGGTAGCAAGGTTATGATTCAGAACTGGCTAACTTCTCGCAGTGCGCCCTTGGAAGCCTACATAAAAATATTTAAAATCGCTAAATGAGATTTTGGCGTGAGGTCCAGAAAGCGGCATGATCTTTTGGGGCACCCAAGCATGTATTTTGATTTGGGTCGTCTGAAGCGGACCCCCTCCTTCCGTGCGTTAAATTCAATGAAGGAGGGCATGCTATCATATTCTTTGCGGGCTTTTAGCAAATTCTGCACCCTAGACGGTAGACGTTCTCAAGTGCACAAAAACGCAAATAACAGTGAACATCCCTCCATAGCTTTGTCAGTTGAAAGCGAATTTCACCTTCTGTGGAGTTCTCCAATGCCATCTGTGGCTATCTCAGGCCGTCTGTATAAGATGAACTCCCTTTCCTCGATGCAAATCGCTTCGTCCATAAAAGAGAGCTTATAGCTGTAGGGTTTCGTTACAGTCTAGTCTTGCCCATTTCGGTGGAATGTTCAACAGATCGGGGATGTCTTGTGAACTTCTAGCAATTTTGTACATGCTTCAACTATACCTTGACGACATATCGTGTACCTGGCTGGCTCCCTACGCTCGACATTGAATGAACTCACGCTTCTGCCCATATCCAGATTTCCTTTTATATGAAACCAGTTTAGCTCCGCACGCTACCGTGCCTATGACAGGAAAGGCTTTGATAAAACCAACAGCTGGTGGAGTCAAATTTCAACGCTAAGCAATAGCTGCTTCTTGAATGCGTTGGCTGTCCGTAGCATAGGCGGCCCACCTTGGCTGGAACGTACTGTTTGATGAAGCGCAGTGAAGTGCGGAGCTAAAGTGATGTCTGTAAGCAACCACCATGCATCGAGTATCAGGATAATTTAGCGGTCGAATAATTTTGATGATATCAAAGTGAAACACACAGTACTTATTATCTTATTTATCGAGCACTTCATTCATCCTTACGAACTCTGGAAATGTAGTGGTCGAAAAAATGTATCGGCTTACGACGACAACGCTGGAATGATATTGATACGTTATCCACATGGGATCTGGGTTCGAGTAACCTACGCTCGTACACATATCGTTACTATCACTCTTTATCAGTCGTTCTCACTTTTTGACCCCCATCAAATATGTCCCCCCCCTTCCATTGTACTTGAAATACAGCGCTTCATGGCTGCCTCACTGCTGCTGGGACGTGCGCTATAAGTTTCATACAATTTGCGTTTCAGCGCCTCTTGTCTGCTTTTATTAGTCGTTATCACTTTCTGACCCCCAATATGTTCCCGTCCCACCCCCTATATCATGTCCCAAAATCAGCTCCTGACGACTGCTGCGAAGCGCACTATGAATTTCGTGAAATTTGTGTTTCAGCGCCTCTTATCTGCTCTTATCAGTCGTTATCACTTCTGACCCCACCAAATATGTTCCCATCCCACCCCTATATCACATCCCAATCAACTCCTGACGACTGCTGTGACGCGTCCTATGAATTTCGTGACACACACACACACACAGACAGACAGACATAGCGCTTCATACATATAGAGTAGGGACAAAAAAAGAAAAAATCATGGGTGAACCTTCATTTTTGTGACGCAAACGAGTCTAAGTTTTAAACTACTCAAGATTGCGATTACTTCAAAGGAGCGCTATTCATGTTTTTCGGCATGGGTAGAGATCTCGCCGAAATTTTCAAATAATCCTTCAAAAGAGCCATCCCGTCCCACTGCAATACGGTTGCTCATCTTCTACCATAACGATCCCCTTCGAAGTTCAGTACAGTTTCCATGTCGCCATTACCAGCACATAAAAACCAGAAGAGATCCTCTCCAAAACCTCATCCCAATTACGACTGCCGTTGTTATACTTGGTGCAGCGGATGTTGACTCTGACAAGTGAGTTCAGCTCCGTCCGCGTTAAACGCGTGGGAAGCAGTAGCACGATATTAATCACTCTGAAAAACTGTGCATGCTCCATGTTTCACTTTTGAACGAATAACAATCGAACCCATCTTTGAAAACACCGAGGTCAATGTCGCTTCTCATGCAATGAAGCTAAAGACAAACGTACTGCTTACACTTTCCTAAAATAAAAATCGGCAGTCCTGAACAACTGAACGTTGTGCCTCTGGAATACATTATTGTCGTCAATCACGTTGGAGATAAACTTATCCTTCTGAATTATTTTCAGATTCTACTTTATGCCTCATACGCGTGTGTATTATATAGCTTTCCATGAATTCCCTGCTAACAATACCGCCATATTTGCATCGTCGCAAGCCCGTCAGTCCAAATGTTATTCACGACATCAGCGAATCCGAACAACGACCGATCGAGGCCATAGTCAACTATGAGGCTAAGGTAATACAGCACTATCGCATTTTTAGTTCATGTCTTCGGACCTATCCGAATAAGGAGGGGTATTTGGTACGATAGTTTGTGTCGCCTACAATAATTTCGAGTCGAGCGATATGTAAACGAGAGCCAGGTGTAGTTCCGACCGATCCAGAACTGGGAGGTTCATATTTAAGATTTTCGACCGCTTATGTGATTGTGATTGACGTTCTGGGAAAGGAGGTGTTTATGACGGAATTTGCAAGTTATTCTAGTTAGCTACTAAAGTTAGAAATGTTGGGACTTTTTTGTTGATCCTCCGTGCCTAAATTTTCTCCATGTGAATGAGCGAGTGGTTTGTAACCAGCTATGTTGAACGCCATGTTCACATTCATTATATTCAGATGAACTCGCTATACAGTACCCAACGTAACATCGCCTTCGACAGTCCGGCATTGACTGCGCCGCAAAATCGGCTGAAGAAGTGGATTTTTCTATTTGCATACTCCTCTTTTGCCGGCCTCAGTAATTGTCTTGTACATGCCTATACGCACGATGTGATTTGGAGGTTTGCTCACTTGTCTCTTGTTTCTTACTTGTTTTTACGGTTTCTTATTTTGGTTGAAATCAATGAATGCACGTTCAAGACATGAACTTGAAGACCAACTTTTAGACTCAGCTCATTATATTCTCAGCCGATATCCTTCAGTGACATTGATCGGTCTTGGCGCGATTCTGCCATAAGATTTCAGAATGATTCACTCCGTCGTCAGAAGGGTGTTACAATATTGTGGACCGAACTATGTGCGAGCGGCACAACTACCGGCGTGTTCTCCTTCACTACTATCAATCTGGTCGCTCCACCACTCAGGCCCGAGATGAGCTATGGTCGTCGAGCAGTGCACCTTGCAACCTACAATAGGTGCACTCGCTTCTCTAGAGGAGAGCCTTGCTGCAACGAAGCTGCTCGTAGTGGACGCTCACCTTTCTCCAATACCAGCACTGTTCTAATTTCCGTTCGAAGCACTCGTTCTCGGATTTAGAACGAATTGGAAAAAATAACTCCTACTTCTCATTCCATCATCCACGGTATTCTACGCAGAAATCAGGTTCGTGCAGCATTCCCTGCAGTTGTGTCACACTATCTAGCTGAATTCGATGACAGGCCATTATCGAGCAAGATCAAAGTGGATATTATTGAAGGTCAACACAGCGAGCGCAATAGTAATCTGCAATTGAATGATAATCACATGTTGTATCAAGCTCACATCAGTCACGAGAAACGTTTCTTACTCTGTCGCAAAATACTTGCCCCACTACCCCACCCTGAGGGTGATGACGGATAAGTTGAATGATTAGGCAACACCCAGCTATCTTTAATATAAACGATGGTTCTTGAAGAATTGAGAGTGGCTCTCCGACGCAAGGTTGGGCGTGCGTTTAGGAATCCTCGACAGGTGGACGGGGGGAGGGGTCGTATTGGCCCGCTGGGAGGAAGAGATCGGGCCGGATTGATGCAGTAGGATCATCACTGTTGGAGGACAAACATCAAGGATGTGATCGATGGTGTGCAAGATTGATCACGGATTTCCAATAACAGAATTATTCTGCCCTCATCAAATTGTCGTGGCCATTTTTTTTCATACTGGACGTGTGGAGCACCTCTGGCAACAATCTAGTGGACGAACTCTTTTAGCTTATGAGAACGTATTAACTTTTCAGAATTTGACGAAAATGAAGCAAGTTATTGCTTCGGAAAGTGTAAAAACTCGTGCTCATCTCGAATTTTCCTCGTTAATTGATCTAAATTTGTTATTTCTTATAACTTTTTGTAATTTCAATACTGATTAGAAAGAAGCTCTTCACAAAACTCCAAATCTGCTTTCAGATTGAAAATTCGTCATATTTGAAGAAAGTTATAATCATTTGAATATTTGTTCAAATTTCAATAGTAAATAAGCTGCTCCACGGTCAACGCCAAAGTCCAGTCAACACACAGCTGGCTAAGGCGGTTACAAGGCTTCTTTCAACGAAGGGGACGTATTGAATTGAGAAGCATACTTTGTGGCGCACTGAGGATTGGTAAGCCTTCCAAAGGAAATTTTTTCCTCCATTTGTTGGTAGGATTCATTGTCAATGATTTTTCTTAACACTTTTTACTTTTTGAACGAATCTTATGTCGGAGGGTGAGGTAGCCGAGTTTTTCTGATGAATGGTTCTTGGATAAGGTTAGAGAACTTTTCCATACTAGGCCTTGTGAGGAGAGTCGCCTCAAGGACCGCCGTAGAAGAGGGGGAGGGCTTCATATTTCAGAATTTCCCTCTACCCTGCCCCAACGTTTTTCCAGGTTCTAGAAGTGTGGCCGCCGAGTGGTGTTGGGGGTCCAAAAATATAATAATCCTAGGTGGCGGTCACAGAGTACCAGATTTGTGGAGTAGGGTGGGTGGGAAAGTATAGTCCAACCGTGAGCGGCTGCTTCATTCTTTGCCGTCGTTGCAATGTGTGATATGGCTTATCACGCTGACAACAAACATCTTTAGTCCGCACTGTTTCAGGAGGTGAGTTTTAGCTTTCACATATGGGCAACGTGTACGTCAGTAGTCATTGTGCTATCGCTCGTGGGCGCAGTACTCTATGCAGAGAAGAGTTCACAAACGCACTGCTTTTCATTCTTCAATCATTTCTGTTTTCAGCTGGTATTCTGCTTGGTTTCCTTCAGCTACGCAGTGGACACGGCGTTCCCACAGTATGGGAAACACTTCTCATCCTTATTTCCTATTCTTGTGTTTCAGGAAAGCGCACCTAAGGCATAGTAGCGGCAACTGCCGCCTCATGCTAGTTTATCGCACCCCCAGTTACAATTCTAGTCACAGTAAACAGCTGAACAAATGTATCAGCGATCTTTCCCCTGCGATAACGTCTCCATCCTAGTGGGTGATTTCGATTATGCCGAGATTTACTGGAATGTCATTGCCCGCCCATTCAAGATCCTTTGTTGATATGGTCTCCGTCACAACTTCAGTCAACTAGTCAAGGCTGTGACAAGAGGGGATCACATTTTGAACCTTCTCTTTTGCGCGTCATATCCAATGCACTTACTATGAAAGTGAAAAATAGCGACCACACTTTTGATTGTTTCAGCCTACATAGCTCCTTCAAGCGATATCCGTTCGTCTTGAAGTACAACTGTGAGAGAGGAAATTGCGCTAAAATGTTACTTCAAGAGTTTAAAGGCACGAGTCAGGATTGAATTGATGCGTTATTTTGTTCAACATTAGACAATGAGGAACATTAGTGAGGAGAAAAAGCAAAAAGCACCATAGAAAACACTAAATTTCCCTTAGGAGGCCGGCCGTAGTACGACGGAGAGACACAGCGCTGCGAGGAGAGGGAGAACGCGAGATAGTACGTCGTACGCGAGAGACGCAGAGACCACGTATGCCGTGGTGGATTACGCTGGCAGCGCGGGCAGCGCGGCGGGCAAGGCCTTAGCGCCATTGCCGCGCACTTTTGGGTCGCGATAGTGTCGCGCCTCAGTGCTTGGGGAGCCCACTATCGCACCCTGGGAAGAACTTCTGCTGGTTGCCTAATCCTGACTCGTGGCTTTAAGTTTACCCAAGCCTGATCCTCGAAACCAGATTATCTGGAAGAATGTGGGACCAATGGGTATTCCGAAAAGAAAATGTACTTGACAAGGAATCGAAAGCCCAGCACTCCTCGCCTTATCTGACAGGAATTGCATTCGGCCAGATTCGAGGAGCACTTGCACTTGTCTCACACTGCCCAACTGTCCACTGTTATAGCTCTATATCGCTCCAGTTCTTGTTTTCTGCAATGGTTATGAAAAGGAGCTCTGAAATGAACAGCTACGAAAGTCCGAGGACTTCTGACGCAGCCTATCATTAAAATTTTTAATGAATGGCCATAATAACACTTTAGCGTTTTCTTCCCATAATGCTTGCTTCTTGCAAATGACCTATAGTTCACATATATTTTCAGGCAGCCCTTGCCAGATGTCCTGCTCACACTGTTCCCGGAGCAGGAATGGGCCTATCATATGGCTCACTTCCTTGTACTGGCTACACTAGCCTGCTTCTGCGCGTTGCTCGTTCTTCATCAATTACGAGCATTTATCGCGCGCCGTTTCCTATTCATTGGCGCAACACTCTTCACTTATCGCTCTCTCACACTTATGGTCACCCAATTGCCTTCAGGTTCGCGTATTTCCCATTGGCTTGATACTTATTTTCTGAACCGCTTCTTCTAACATGGATTAGCCTGTGCCATCCTGAAAAGGTCGAAGTGCTGTAAATTGGTCCATTGATCTACATCATGGAAATTAGAAGGGCGTAATGAAGGGGTGCAAAGAAAATATCGAATTGAGTTCTGTTGATCAAATGCTGATTGTTCCAGGCTATGGAAACTTTGACAAGCGATGCCGTGAGCAAGCGAATATCACATTTGATATATTTCTTTCTAGAGTCACTGAGCAAGCACTTCGATTCGGATTCCAGGTGCCCATAGTACTTTTACTGCGCCTACGTACGACGTGTTCCTCTGCCACAAAAATTTCTTAAAATCCAGAAAAATATTAACAGTTCACGTCGTCTAATACTTTCTTTTCTTAACGCGCTTCTTCTAACATGGATTAGCCTGTGCCATCCTGAAAAGGTCGAAGTGCTGTAAATTGGTCCATTGATCTACATCATGGAAATCAGAAGGGTGTAATGAAGGGGTGCAAAGAAATATCGAATTGAGTTCTGTTGATCAAATGCTGATTGTTCCAGGCTATGGAAACTTTGACAAGCGATGCCGTGAGCAAGCGAATATCACATTTGATATATTTCTTTCTAGAGTCACTGAGCAAGCACTTCGATTCGGATTCCAGGTGCCCATAGTACTTTTACTGCGCCTACGTACGACGTGTTCCTCTGCCACAAAAATTTCTTAAAATCCAGAAAAATATTAACAGTTCACGTCGTCTAATCATTTCTTTTCAAGCTGAATGATATAATAGTTTTGAAATTTAACATCATTGACCAATAAATGCACTTAACGTTATTACAGAATAATGCGAAGATCCTGTGTGGCGATATGTTATTCTCCGGTCACACCGTGGCAGTAGTGAGTTCTTCAATCTGGTCTTTTTCGGTACAGTTCCTTTATCTACTATTTCGCCGGCCTATTGAGATGTGTGAGTGAGTGTAAGGTATAGCCCATGATAATCAGAAAAATCCTTACAAACTCGCTCAAAGGCAAATGTATAATTTCAGAAGAATGCCTGTGTCTTTTTTGAAAGGAAAAATCCTTGGACGCGTACACTTGAGACCTGAGTAACAGATTACCGCCCTCTTAGCAGTGTTAACTTTTTTTCGGTAGGCTATTTGTTGTCTTAAGAGAGGATATTAGTCTCTGAGAAAAAAAATTCATGAACAAGTACTGGCAGCACTCCCAAAAGCTCCAGAAAGCAATTGATGGAACAGAAAGGTGGTTCAAAGGTGGAACAGAAAGGTGGTCGAGGTCCTATCCCTGCCAGAGCCCTCTGCTTTTATTGCAAGAGTATGGACATCATAAAACATAAAACTGAAGTCAGAATGGCCCACTTATGAACTCCTCAATTTTTCAAAAGCAAGACTACGCGCTTCAGAAGGCCCAGAATTATTCTACTCGTAAAGGTCTCGTCCAGATCGGTGGTTTTTTCTTCTCGAAGCGGCTAGGAGTTTTCAGTTGTTAGCGGCTTCACTATCTGAGACTGATGTCTTTAAAAATGGCGCGCAGAGCATTAGATCTCACTGTGGTTCGTAAACTGGTAGAGGACTTGTGTAGTTACGGTACCCCAGTTATTTTAAGCTGACATGTTTGAGAATCGGGAAGGCTTCACTGAGACTTCCTAAAACCAACCGGCGGGCAGCTTCACTTTTATGACAGGTAGCGACTACATCAAGCTCACGAAAAACACACCCGTCCTATTATTGCTTATTCAAAAACCGTGACACCAAATTACGGCTGACCGCAGACGTTACAAGCTTTGTAATATTTGCTACTAGAATGGTCCTCCGTAAACCGCTGAGAGCTTCCTTCGCTGCGTATGCTTCACGTTCTAGAATGACATGTCTAACCTAACCGCACCTAGGTCTGTTGGTGAGTGGTTTTCCGCCTCCTTTCCTCAAAC
Source organism: Ostertagia ostertagi (assembly GCA_036418205.1). Classification (NCBI taxonomy): domain Eukaryota; kingdom Metazoa; phylum Nematoda; class Chromadorea; order Rhabditida; family Trichostrongylidae; genus Ostertagia; species Ostertagia ostertagi. The sequence continues at coordinate 60,100 of MU868632.1, forward strand.
ACCCCCGCCCTCCCCTCCTCCACTCTACTCCAGCTGCCACTGCAGCACCATGTGGAATGACCGGAAGTGTGCTGGTAGGTGTTTATATAGCGTTGGGGTGTTATACAATCATGTCACTGCTAAACACAAGCTCTCTTATCACTCACTTCATTTTGCGAACGGACAGACATACATACAAACCGGCACGGTTTACAAAATAGAAGGATACTAAATGAGTTAGGAGCACTCTCTATTATCGTATCCGCATTTCTAGAAAGCAAATCTTCCGGCTCTCTAGCATCTAGAATAAGAAATTGGTAAACGACTCACTTTATGCGCTTTTGATACCGACCGGTGTGACTCCTAACCACTCTCTCATTCTAGACGATCTTTGGCACCTGATAATTCATTCGCTTCTCCATATTTAGGCCGAGGCGAGGATGTCCAATCTCCCGATTCGAGTTTCTTGAACTAGTGCTAGCCGGTGAAATGAAAACAGTTTACAAGTGCTTGCACACTACACCAGTACTCATACGAAATACATTATATTTCAGAGACAAGCTCTGGGGTGAAGCTCATTTTTATAAATCACGTCGCGCGAACGTGTTGGGTCGTGCCCGTTGAGGTGGTGCCAGCTTCTTCGCACAAAATGCGCTTAGGGCGCTAATCGTTAAGGACTTGCACCCATCGAAAGTCTTTGCAAAACTCATAGGACTGATACAGGGATCATCGTGTTCTCCCCTTCGGCATGCTCTATAATCTGTTGTGTCTTCTCTGGTCGCTTTATTTCTCCGTCGTTCCACTTACGACGGAAGGTTAGGCCTTTAGTTTTGGTTTCCGATGGTTTTTCTTGCATTCATTTCCATTTTCTGTTCACAACAAGGCATAACTATTGTTATACTATAAGGCGCTCTTGTACAGCATTTTTAGCCCGGGGCTTACCATGCTGATGCTATTTCGGGAGCCGGAGAGCACTATGGAGTCTTTCTTCACTATGGAGTGCTCTCCGGCTCCCGAAATACAGCATCACCCAACAATCAAAGCAACAGTACTAACAGAGTTCTCACTTTTGGAACTAATGGTGTGAGGATGATGCGCTAAACCTAGTCAAGAACAATGGTGTCAGTGAACAAGAGCTCACATCGGAAAGTAGCTAGAAAGAGTTGAACGCCTTCGAAGTGAGCGTAGCGGCAAATCTACCGCAACGCCCACTTGCCAGCCGCGGAGATCGTCGATGCGCGCCCTTGCACTATAGAGTGCATATTTCGAAATTAGTGCTTCCTCTCTTTGGTTGCTCTGCTTAACTCATTTATAATTATCGCATATATTTGTTTGCACTTATGAATGTGCCTCTCTCTGATCGGGCACGAGCCAGCAATAAATGCCGGCGGAGCAAGCTGGTTCGAAAAGCTCGTCCGACATGCCCCTTCCTTCATTTCTGAGGGGAGGAGTGGTTTCTGTTTAGGCTTAATCGGCGGTTTTCGTTCTCTTTCCCTTAGCAGTTATCTCGCCACCTATAACTTCATTATCGATTGAATTCACCCCGCGGATTCAACCTTAATTCGTCCCTTAAATAGCTAAAAAGGAGATTCAACATCCCTGCTTCAATGCAAAGTTTGCCGTTCTCTGTTTGCGGTGTTTACGCACAGTTCTCCAGAAGTTTGTGCTGTTATCCGGGCCTATCGTTGACAAATCTTGGGACTGTGCTCCTTTGAACAATTGGGCTGAAAATAGTTCTGCTGGACTGTATTAGTACGAGTGAAAGACGCCTTTTTTCTAGGTGACAAGTGCCCTTTTTGTCGCGTACTACTTGCCTCCACGGCTGCAGTTCCTACGGTGGATTCCATACCTCCTCGCCGCATCCGCAGCAACTTGTTTGATTATATCTCATACGCACTATACTATTGATATCCTCGTTGCATACTGGCTGTCGAATTTTGTTTTCCGGTACGTGAAGTTGGGATTCAAATCCAACAAGGAACAACAAGGAGCATATTATATTAGCGATTGGAGTATTTTCATAGTTGAGTAATCTTAAGGACGTACCACGCGTTTTGTGAGATCGACATCGTCATACAGCGGAGGAACTCCATACTCTATGGGAACTCGATGCTTTGGATTGTCGAATGGCTTGAGGACGATATCGCCTCCGGAAAGTGAGCACTATACTGTTCGCAAGTCTTGTCGCTGAAATTATTAAATGCCTTTCCGAGAACTAAATACTGCGACTACAATGATATACAGGGTGTGGTAAATTTCTTTGTTTGTTTCAAAATCACAATCTCTGAGGGGAAAAGCAAAGTGGCCGAATACAAGCTTCATACTTTGCCCTTGCCCCACTTTTCGCAAACAATAAATTACATATACTCAAACTACGCCCTCTAAATGAAGGTTGAAAGAGGAAATTTTTTGGAAACGTCGCCTGAGACCAAGTTTTTTTATAAGGTGTCTTGCTTTTCATTTTTTTCACCTCTTTCCTTTAAGAGCAACAAACAAGTTCGAATCTCCGTTTGACGGTCTCTTCCGCGAGCTGCGTCAAGGTCGATGCGGCGAAGGACTACATGGAAGAACTCATGAGCAGCACGTACGTGGAGTTGTGGAGCTACAGCGACCACGCGGTGAGGTGACCAGTAGGGGTCAGCACCGTCGCCGCAGCGCTTAAATGTCAACGGCATCACTGGCACTACTCTTAGTGATAACTAGTAGCGAACAGCAAGACGGTGCAAAATTCAATAAGAAGATATTCGGATCGAGTACAATTTATGAACAGTGAAAGTGAGCATTGGCATTGACCGATGTAAAAAAATCTGAATGTAGCGGGGAGGGCTTACATGAAAATCGAAGTTGTGGGAGAAACAGCAAGTAGCAATCTTAATAAAAAAAAAGTAATGAACGAAATAGGAGGAAGAAGTAGATAAAGAAAGAGAGAGTTTTGTTTCACATCTTGAATAATTTAATTCTGCTTTTAAGTTTTAACCGCAAGACGATCACAAGATGTTTTTTCAGAGTTAGCAACACGTATTAGAAAAAGAATATATTTGTTCGGACTTTCCAAATATGTCGGACATAATATGGTAACTATCAGTTCTTTTTTTTCATATGAAATGCACTCAGCGCTTGGATAAGCAAGATCAGACGGTTCTTGCCACGGTTCTTCATCTTAATACAGATGCGATATTGCTGACCGTTGTGCACTCTTTCACCGCATGGTCTTTCGTCGACGCCACCGAACACGAGCAATTGGGTGTTTCCTCTGCTCTTCAAACACTAATAATGGTCCATAATTTCGTCGCGTTTTTTTTGAGCACCTTGTTGTACAATTGTCTACTAGAAGAAGCACCTACAAGGGATCTCCCTCTTAGCGCTTCTGAGACTTCAAGGTGAAAGCATTTCGTGCCATTCCACATGAATGTTGTTTTGATGAGTCAAGTTTCATTGTCCGGCTTGTGAGGATATCTATCATGACGTTGAAAAAGCAAGTCATCATGGTGGAATTTCTAAGCTGTAAAATTCACTGGCATCGCAGGAGAGGGAATATCCTGGTTGAAGCAAATAAGTGAACATAACGATCGGGGAACTGTACACCGGATCTGTGTGCGGTCGTAGTCATTACAGGCGACCGATGCCAATGAGGTGACTATCTGGCGCCTTTGCTATGCGCTCTCAAGCCGTGTAAAACGTCACCTACATAATTTATAACGGTATAGATTGTGTTCTGTCATAAAATCTGCCTTCATCTACTGTTCTTGGCGATTTAACACTGCAAAGAATGCAGTATCCATTCCATCATCCGACAAAAATGTGCTTTAATAACTATATTCAGTGCGTACACTGGTTGGCATTCGTATGTGAATGTAACCAGTAACTTCACCAACTCCTTATCCATTTATGCCAGCATTCGTAGACCTAGAATAGACAACGTCAAAGCACAGATTTCACCGAAAAACACTTCGGTTACTTTGTTTTTTTTCTGGTAATACTTGCACTGCTCTCCTATTATACACTTGGTATATCAGTCTGTCTGTTAAGGTGTCCGTCCGCAGAATGTCCCGGGTAGAAAAGAAAATATACACTGCTTCTCATAGTAGATTCAAACCCGCTTAAAACAGGGTGAGTAACGGTCGAGGAAATCCTCGACAGGGGGTCGTATTTGCTCCGATGAGAGTTGGGAGGGGGTCGTAATCAAAAGGTTCATCAACGGACACAACGGTGCTGCTGCCACTTATTTGCTGTCATCATTAATTTCACAAGTGTTGTAGTTAGCGTAATGCAAATGATATCTTACATCTATCTAGAATTAAAATTTCAAATGGAAGGTGTTTGCTGATTTGGTTCGTAGTGATTAGTACGAAGACATAGGAGGAAACGCGTCCTGCAGAAGAATCGTAGGGAAAGGGCAGCGAGTATCTACTCTAGAATGATGCACATTTGAGAACTTAGTGGAGGAACAGCATCTTGGTAGAAAGTTCAAAACAGGCAGATTCGCAGCCTTCTTGGCATCATCAGATACTGCAACCGCAAATGCGTCATTCATCAGAACAGGGTTGGAAAGGAAGCAACGTTAATAAAGGAATGATCATACTATACTATGGCCATAAGTGTTATTATGATCAATTGAGACTAGAAACACCTTTCGTCCCCCAAGTTTTGTCATGTAGCCAGAACACCCTTCAAAAGACTCCGAGTTGGGTCATGCATGGCGCATACCAGAATGTAATGAAATGAACGCACCAAGTGTATCTGTACCTAGTGTATGTATCAGTCCAGTCCACTCCCTATTTACTTAATTGAGATGACGTACCACTACAGCATTTCGAAGGTGTTTAAAGAAGTTCCCTGCTACGGCGAGGGAGGAATAGAGTTTTCGAGTGGCTTCGAAAATTTCCTTGACATTTCCTCGACGCAGATTTCTCGCGAACTAGAAAGCGTTCGAAACAACCGCAGTATCACTCGAAAAGCGCAAATCTTCTTTTTCATAATGATCCGATTGCCAATTAACAAAGTTACAGTCTTCCAAATAATGAAAACTCGCATGTAAATTTCACTTTCCTCGACGGTTCCTCGACGTCTCCAACTCTCGAGTAAACTGTGCTTAGAAAAATTCCTCAAGATTCAAAATTAGAAGTATTGTGCATTCAGAAACTCCTTATTTTTAGATAGTTATCGCTGAAGAAAGTTATAGTCCTTCAAATAGGGGTACATTTGACGATTTTTCCAACTAGCGCGCTCTAGGCACAGCGCGCGACGCGATCGCGGGTAGTTAGCGCCGCTATACTGGAGCGCGAGACTGTTGAACTGTCTTTAGGCAGCACCCTCTTCCCTCTTTCTCTTTCTGCTCCCGTTCTTCTCTAGTAGAAGTCTATTCCCTGTTCTACTTTTCGGTTTCTCGTCTATCACAGGTTAGTCCGTTTTCGGGTCCCGTTCTTCGAAAAAATTTTAACCGGGGAAGGGCATCCAACTTCCCACGGAAGTTTGAAATGATACGGAGATAAATCGATACAGCTTCAAAAGCTTATTACAGGTATGGAAAACTAAAACTGCACAATGGAACTGCCAAGGAAGTTGTGAGCAATCACAACTATGCTACGTTTCTCTTCCACCGTTGTTGCAGGGTTATCAACTTTTAGACTTGCGAATTGAGAGGTGCAGTCGAGGAAAAACTGTCGAAGCGTTGGATAGCGCTAATTTTATCTTCCCCCAGAGAAACCAATCAATGATGTACCCTCAACTTACTCAATGATCTCTTCTAAACAAATCGCTCTTAGGTTTTCCAAGAAGCCGCACGCTCCTTTTCCAGACCTGGTTTTTCAACCAGAACTCGACGGTCGAGCACCATTACCTGAGATCTAGGTCGAAATTTTTTACAGCCGAAACATTGAAAAACTAGTAGAATTTCAAGAAGAAGTCATGACTAAGTTACGAGTGTACGCCTGGTTGATTTTCTCATCTTCTCGG
>MU868632.1:66133-80924 GCA_036418205.1 Ostertagia ostertagi
GGTTTCCCAACAAGTCGCATCGCTTCCTTTTCCAGACCTGGTTTTTCAACCAGAACTCGACGGTCGAGCACCATTACCTGAGATCTAGGTCGAAATTTTTTACAGCCGAGACATTGAAAAACTAGTAGAATTTCAAGAACAAGTCATGACTAAGTTAGGAATGTACGCCTGGTTGATTTTCTCATCTTCTCGGGATATTTTTTAAAGGACGAAACACCTTACCGCTTGAGCCTAAAATTCGAACTAATTCAAACATAAAAACAAAACAAATGAGCGAATAGAGCAGAAGAAGTGCTCACAAAAGATACACCACTTGATATAAAACAATGCGTTTCAGAGGAAGAATTTCAATTTGAAAATTGCTATGGCTTATCGGTCAGCCAATTCGAAAAGAAACACGGCAAACTTTTTCGGCAACCTAAGGGTGGAATGTTCAGAAGAGGTCATGAGTAAGTAGAGGGTACATCATTGATTGATTTCTCCGAAGGGAAGATAAAGTTAGAGCTAGTTGTCGGTTTGGTCAATTTTTGTCGGCTGGACCTCCCATTTCGCAGGCCTAAAATTTGAAAAACCCTGGAAACAGTGGAAGAAAAACATAGCATTTTGTAGAGCAGACAATTCTCTTTCGAATGGTATATGACTGATGTAAAAGCATGGAGGATTTAGATGAAAATTTTTGGTTGAAAAAAAGCGACACTACTTTATGAGACAACCTAATAACTAGTACTGATACGCCCTGAACTCCTAGGTTCAGCAACACGTCTACGGAGTAAACGAAGGGAATATCAACCACTGGGAAACATATTCAATTCTCCAACATTACGACACTTTTTCAAAGCCTCACGTGGCTGCAAAGCACATCTTTTATCTGTAACAAATAGCGACTCATACACTTGGCCTTGACACAATTTGATACATCTTCTTTGAAAATTGTAGGTCAACGCGAATATGATGCGAGAAGCTATTACAATCATCACTCAGGGGAGGGAAGGGTGGCTCTTGTACGAATTTATTCACATATTCTGCTTCCGCAGTCCTGTAATTTACCAGAAACCATGAAAATCACTGTCTCAGAGGTACCCCTTCCTCCCCCCCCCACCCCCTAAAACCCCCTTGTAGGATGTAGTAGACTTATGTTAGGTAAAACTAGGTCAACAGATATTAAGCAGTATTGGAACTGCCCTGAAAGCCTTCCACTATGAGACACAGTGTCTTTCGAACTGCACCGAGTCAGAGTCGGGGATGCTGAAAATTGAGGATTTGAAAAGAGAAAAATAGTCCAAAAAGCGGAAGATTGTCTCTTTCTATAGAATACTGTCTGGCTTACTTTCGAATGGCCTATTTATTTATTCATCTATACGTCCAGGGGCGGAAGTGGTGTAGTGGCAAGTGGCACGCTTACCACGCGAGCGGTCCGGGGATCAAATCCTGGGTCGTGAGTCGCCGGGCCAACCAAGCCTTCCCATCCCTCCGGGGTCGGTTAATTGGTACCAGACTTGTCTGGGAGGATAAAAACACTGACTTGTACATCGGCTGGCCCCCGCAAGTCATTGTATAGGCCACATCGCATTCAAACGCCACTACGAATGTACAAATGGAAGTAGAATGCGTGCCGCATCCCAAAAAGGGATTGATCAACGGCAAATGCTTCATGATTTTATCTGTGTGCGAAATCAGAGCAATTATCAGAAGAAAAAAGGAAGGAAAGGCTGGTACAGACTACCCATACGACTGAGAAGGCGACCCTGAAGTGAAGATGTGCGAGACAAGCACGTGATAGGAGAAAAGATCCCTAGGAAAAAAACAAGGCCTAGACGCTTGAATTGCGTTAAAGTAGCAGGTATATTTTTTGCAATGTTTAAATAATCACTACCGGCTCTATGAGTGAAGTTCTTTGCACGCACATTACTCTTGGGTCGTGTCAATGATATTTTCATAGACCCACCTCTAGTTCTCGAAAATGACATCTTGAAAACATTCAAAAATGACTTCAACCCAAAGCGAGAGATTACGATAGTGTGTGTGCAGCGTGGAAGTACATGCACCAGTGGAAGCAGTAGTCAGGGGCCGGAAGGAAGCGAAATGTGGCGTTTTGTGGCCGAAGGTGCTCTAGCGGCAGCGTACTTCCCATTCCTTTCTGAGCTCAGCAAAACCTCTAGATTGGTTGCTAGCTCGTCCATTATCGGAGGTCAACGGGCAAAGAAAGGGGTCCCATTTTGCGCGTTTTTGACGGATTTCTTTGCTTTTTTCGCCACTGGGGCATTATTCAGCATCCCCCACTTGAACATGTCCAATTTTATCGTGAATCCCTCGCTTTAAGAGATATGGTGTAAAAGGAGCAGAACTCAACCAGTCCTCAGCACTTGCGGACTAGCAACTCTTCCTCCTTTCCCAGAAAAAAGGATGCATCGTTCGAGTTTGGCTATCATCAGTTGAAGGTAATGCCAAGTCCCTTAGTCAGTCAAACAATTGAAAAACCGTCAGTTATTCAATAGCCAATACATCAATGGATCTATTTGCGAAGATCTTTGCATCAAAAATCTGTCGAGCACTTTTGCCCACTAAAAAAGTCGCCTCCTTCTTCAACATTGCAAGCTGGCAAATTATCTTATTTTATAATTTTACTTTTCTTTTACTTTATCTCCGTAATGTCGTTAGAATGCATTTCTTAAACATAATTCTCGGCTCAAAGTCATAGAATCCATTGAAAGATGTTGCGCGATGACAACCTTTTGTAAGAAACTCAAGTATTGTAGCAGTTACAGGTCGCACATAGTAAACCTAGTCATCCCTCGTTTTCTACAGCGTTACGCTCCCTTCCATCACTGTGCTCATCACCTACTTTCACGATTAGTTCCTCCCACGCACGTTACAAGTAGGACCCAGATCCGGCGAGAGTTTCCTAGACTGATGTGCACGTTGGTGTTTAGACATTCGAAGCCTGATGAAATCGATCATTTACTAAAGGAACACAGTTCACTTTTTCAGACACGAAGACACATCAAGGCGTTCGAAAATGGATCTGTGGTCATGTTCCGGCTTGCCTGTTCAAAACACGTTTTGCGATCGCAACATATTCCTTCACCTGAATTAAGCCATTTTCTCTCATCTCGTTTCATTTTTTACAAGCTTTCTCATTGTAGAGAAATCGCTCTTGCGCTTCAATTCGATCAGGCCGTTGTCCGTGTGTTGGCCACCTAAAGGCCAGTGGATGTGGGCTCGCTCATATGATCAAGCACACGATCAATTTCTTCTCGGTTGCCGTCAACTGCTTGTAGAAACTGTTCTCCTCATCGCAATTCACTGGGCATCAAGACAAGTGTGTCTAGTAAAATCCATGATCCAGAATTCGGTATTCCGCTTCTTTTAGGATGGGGTTGTATCGGAAGTGCAAGAGGTTTGTCGAGGTTTCTCCATTCGTAAATAGGGTGTCTGGAAAATGGGAAGTAGAGAATGAATAAAGATCGAGTTGAACAAGCAGTGTTGCCGATATGGTGTGGGGTGGAGGAGGAGGGGGGGGGGTGCGAAGCAAATCAACCGACTCCGTGCCTTGCCAATTTGCTGGTCATCTAGGTGCTATGGAACACACGTACCTTAAATGCGAACATGCATATGCATCGTTTGAGGCACACAGCAGCATCCAAGAGCGAATGAATATCTAACAAATTAACTACCACTACAGCAAATAATTTACGACTGCTTCTTAATGATTTTATTGTTTAATTGCTGTGTGATTGTGGAAAGTTGATATCCCAATATTCCTTTTGGTCTTAAAATGAATATCTGCCTGCAAGTGTCTGCTTCTCGATTACACCACTTCTTTAAGTTGCCATCGTCTACGTAATAAATGTTATGTTGAACTTCTCACTTCACCATGATTCGAGAATTTCGAGAAATTTCCCGAAGCCTCGTCTCCATACACTGAATACACTGAACAGAATCAGCGAGAACAGTGAATCTGTTACAACAGATCTTCTAGCTTTCGTACCAGTCATGATGTTGATGTTTAGGTTTGCATTCTGTGCCTCTAATTCATCGGTGTGTTTGTGGTAGATGACTTTCCCGACATCTTTCCGACCAGGTATGCGTTGCAAAACCGCTCGCCCAGATAAGCTCTGCGACATTGGCGGATCCAAACAGCTTATACCGAGCAATCGAGCGAAGATCTACTATGCATATAAGGTACTTCCAGTAAGTTATTACTCAAGTTAGTCCAATAGCACGGCACAAAGGTACCGGCTGTTAGTGGGTTTCAAAGATTATTTCATTAGGGAGTAAATCAGGTTAGAGCAGTTCTCACCTGTATGCAGTGTGGAAACGGGTAATTAACCGTCCTTGTCGGTGACGTTTCCACAGACGAATCACCCATACAAGCTAGGGGATTCTGTTATAAATAAGGAGCTCTGTCGCACTCGCAAAAGTGCGCATCTCAATATCTTGAAAACTCCACGAGAGAGGTTCTATATGGGTGTTCCTTCATCGCAACATTTTTAAGTCTTTTTTTAGTGTTGGCCCGAATAAGGATCCCACGAAAGGCTGTATTCGGCAGCGACTACCATATTTCAGAAACGACGGGGACGGCGACAACGTACCCGACGTGATGATGCCAACACCAAATCGACGGCTGTTGCATCGCAATGTCAATTGAACAAGTGGCTCTTTTTATTTGTGTATTCCTTCATTGCCAGCCTCAGTAACACCGTCGTGCACGCCTACATACACGACTTTGTGGTCAGGTACAGCACGTATCTTCTGTTTATCTATCTTTGCTCAAGCTCACTGTTTTGTTTAATTTATTGGCCTTCCGGCGTATTTCCTGAAAACGATTTTTCCTTTCCGACGAACTACTTTTATAAGGTCCTTTAGACACAATTGTCATCATATCAGGGCTTAAATAGTAACAGCTTGACTAGTGCGAGAGTTGCACAGGGGTTCAGCGCTATTGGACAGCCCACTCGAAATTTTAATTTCGATACCGTCCACCTCAGCGCATCTCGGAACCAAATTGTGACGTCTTGTGGCGAGCTCCGCCCACTTCGATGCACTCCCCACCCATCAACAGCAAGTCAATAACTTGATTCGACTGGCCAATTAGGTGCACAACTTAACCCAATTTTCGATTCTCTTAACTGCAACCAAACTAGGGATACTTGCCGTTGCCAACCTCATCAAAACGCGCCCCAACACTGCACAAAACACACAACTCATTGAATGCCCCTAATCGGGAATCTAAGAAGTGTTTTTTTGTGTCATCTTGGCTTATGACCCATCCAACATGACAACATGGCCAAGGTTCTCATAGGTGGCTCTTCAGGTGGTGCGAAATTTCGAGACACACCCACGACGCTTAAAATAAAAAAAGGATAAAGCATTTGCCGTTGATCAATCCCTTTTGGGATGCGGCACGCATTCTACTTCCATTTGTACATTCGTAGTGGCGTTTGAATGCGATGTGGCCTATACAATGACTTGCGGGGGCCAGCCGATGTACAAGTCAGTGTTTTTATCCTCCCAGACAAGTCTGGTACCAATTAACCGACCCCGGAGGGATGGAAGGCTTGGTTGGCCCGGGCGACTCACGACCCAGGATTTGATCCCCGGACCGCTCGCGTGGTAAGCGTGCCACTTGCCACTACACCACTTCCGCCCCGACGCTCAAAATATATAGTAGAATATTGAACCACGTGGCGTTTTTCACTGGTTGAACAAAATTACGGTAACAGGATAAAGTGATCATACAAAACTAATGTGGCTAGAAATATATATAGAAATGGACAATGATATAGTATTAGGGTTGGACGATAAGAAATATCGCTCACTTTTGTGATATTGATGCTGTGCTAATAGATATCTTGCACAATTTATGAGCACCCATTCGAAAAGACGTTTTCTGGCGTACATCAGGATATATTAAATGTCAGTGAATGATAAAAGTTCCAGAATCTTTTGAAAGGATCCCAACTGCCAACTGAAATAGTGAATCAATATGGTGTTTACAGAAAACTTGATCTATTATTTCGTTGAAATGACCTGGTTCTCAAGAAGATGGTTTTCAGGCAGCCCTTGCCGGACGTCCTGCACTCGGTGTTTCCCGAGCATGAATGGGCCTACTCTTTGTCTCACTGCTTCGTGAAGGCTTCTTTCGCCAGTTTCTGCTTTCTTCTTATTTTTCACAAGTTCCGAGCCATCGTTGCTCGCCGCTTTCTGTTCATTGGCGCAACGCTCTTCAGTTTCCGTTGTTTTACGCTCGTAGTCACACAGTTGCCCTCAGGTGCATAATTGCATTAAGCATACTATGGCTCTTCCATGACCATAGAAATCACACCGAGTTAGTGCCATGAAAAACTAAAAATAGGACCTGGAAATTTGAGCAAAAGAAGTTTTTCTGCTGCGCTGAGCCTGTGAAGGGAACCTCAAATTTAGAATCCAACTGAGTGATCCTCGTATTGTTTCAGGTTACGAAAAATTCGAAACGCGATGCCGTGAGCAGGAGAATCTCAACCTCACCATATTTATATCCAGAGTTATTGAGCAGATGACTATAGCCGGATTTCAGGTGCATGTTCATTCTACACATACTATGGTGTCTCCAAAGGTTGGGGTCACGCTTTTGAATCTCAGTCCAAAAGTATTTAGCGATGTTTTTGCCCACCCCTATATATAATATATATATATATATATATATATATATATATATATATATATATATATATATATATATATATATATATATATATATATATATATATATATATATATATATATATATATATATATATATATATATATATATATATATATATATACAGGGGTGGCCAAAAAAAGAGACACTTTGCCTATGGCGCACATCATCGAACTTTTCGTCGCACAGGGCGCCGATGTTAATGAAGTTTTATGGCGGAATATTCCTAAGATGTTCCCACGTAAGCAGAAGCAGGCCCTTTTCACTGCCTCCACCGTCTTCAGAATATGACGTCATCTGTCCGTCACCGTCGAGCTCAACGAGGCTTACCGTAATCGCTCCGGCCTGAAGCTGCTACATGATTTCTTCAATTGATTAATGGTGAATAGCTTCTAGGAGACACTAGCTGTGACTGTGCAAGACCGCTTTTGACCAGCGTTTCGGGGACGTCGTAATGGTCTATGGTACCTCGACGACCTCGTTGAGCTCGTACCGTGAACCATGTTTCCGTGGGAAAATCTTCTGATGTAGTCGGTGCAGAAGGCTGTCACGTAATTTAGAGTGTGCTCTTTAATACTAAGTTGGGTTCAGTCGATTTGATTCTAGCAAAGTGTGATTAATGCTGGCTGAACTTAGTGAAGTGTCTCTTTTTTTTGGCCACCCCTGTATATATGTATATATTCGAGCACGCCACGAAGAGGCGACGCGAGGTGACCTATGACCGAATCATGTTCGTCTTAGCTGCTTTCTTTGTTTTAAAATGGAAAAGAAGAAGACCTTAATTTTCACCTCTCAATTTATGAACCACCAAGCACCTGTCGAATCCAGGAGTGACTTTTCATTGCGATACATTTCCTTATAGTATTGCGGAACTTACGATCCTGTAACGCGATGTGTGTCCAACTTGGAACTGCTGTGTTCTCCCAAGGAAGCCAATCCTCACGGGTGACAGTCACAAAGTTACTGATAGAGACTTTCCATATGGTGATGATAGAGATTACTTTTGCTGAAACAGTGGTGACTCAAACAATGTGCAAAACTGTCACGATCTTTTGGGACACCCTATGTCGCGCTGACCCAAGCGCCGTGCTCCCCGCCTTTCGCATGAGCATCGAGGTTCTATCGACAAAGGAGCTGCGACAGGGTCGGCCTCAGGGTTTACGATCGGGGTTCTGCGCCGCATTTGCTGCCCGCCACTACGCCACGCAGGTTGCCCATGCAGGCGCTAGCAGCTCCGAGGTTGTCTCATAAGTAGTGTCGCTTTTTTTTTCAACCAAAAAATTTTCATCTAAATCCCCATGCTTTTACACCGTGTCATATACCATTCGAAAGAGAATTGTCTGCTCTACAAGATGCTATGTTCTCTTCCACCTTGTTCCAGGGTTTTCAAATTTTAGGCCTGCGAAATGGGAGGTCCAGCCGACAAAAATTGACCAAACCGACAACTAGCTCTAACTTTATCTTCCCTTGGGAGAAATCAATCAATGATGTACCCTCTACTTACTCATGACCTCTTCTGAACATTCCACCCTTAGGTTGCCGAAAAAGCTTTGCCGTGTTTCTTTTCGAATTGGCTGACCGATAAGCCATAGCAATTTTCAAATTGAAATTCTTCCTCTGAAACGCTATTGTTTTATATCAAGTGGTGTTCCTTTTGTGAGCACTTCTTCTGCTCTATTCGCTCATTTGTTTTGTTTTATGTTTGTTGGGAATTAGTTCGAATTTTAGGTGTTAAGGTGTTTTCCACGAAAGTGACCGCATTTCTTTGAAAAAAATTATCCCTGAGAAGATGAGAAAATCAACCAGGCGTACATTCCTAACTTAGTCATGACTTGTTCTTTAAATTCTACTAGTTTTTCAATGTCTCGGCTGTAAAAAAATTTCGACCTAGATCTCAGGTAATGGTGCTCGACCGTCGAGTTCTGGTTGAAAAACCAGGTCTGGAAATGGAACGACTTGGGAAACCTAATAGTGTAATGTTTAGAAGAGGTCATGTATAAGTAGAGGGTACATCATTGATTGATTTCTCCGGGGAAGATAAAGTTAGAGCTAGTTGTCGGTTTGGTCAATTTTTGTCGGCTGGACCTCCCATTTCGCAGGCCTAAAATTTTTGAAAACCCTGGAACAGAGGTGGAAGAGGAACATAGCATCTTGTAGAGCAGACAATTCTCTTTCGAATGGTATATGACATGATGTAAAAGCATGGGGATTTAGATGAAAATTTTTGGTTTGAAAAAAAGCGACACTACTTATGAGACAACCTAATACTACGACAAATAAGACCTGTTGCAGGTTTACCTTGCCTTCAACTATGCCTAATGATTTTGTCCTTTTTGTTCCTATGGTCCACGATGGTTTTTCCTAACCCGGCCTACGGCCTTCACTATACTTTACACGACTAGTATTGGGTTGGAGCATTAATATCGTAGCGTATTTTTTGAGCGTACAAATCCAGCCAGTACAAGTATCATCCAAAAAACTGCTCATACTATTTGAAAGTACTCTTCTCGCTCTACAAAACCGTGTTGTCATTTTCTTCAAAATTGTAGCTGTACTCAGGTATAGAGCTTAGAAGTTGGAAAATCCAGACGGCAAAAATCGGCGTTTCGACAGCTGCTATTTCTCGGTTCAAAAAAGAAGAAAAACGCCAAATTGGAAGTTCTTTCGAATCCATTCTTCTAACAAACCTTGCTCTATCCGACCCCACCTATTTTCGCTTAATCAGAACCCTATTAATTTCGTACAAATTGAGAATAAGAAGGACCCCGAAAATGAGCTCAATATTTTTTTGAAATTCTATATCCGGTGATCTCTGCGAAATGCAATCAAAGTTGTAAATAATGACGAAGTGAAGATCACTGATTAGTTTTATGTTTTTATTTTTTGCTTCAAATGTTTGTGTGAAGAAATGAAAAATGCAAGCGCTACGATATTATGCTCCAACCCAATACATGTAACGTAGGTACGCTGCGGTGTAAACTCGCACCAGATATTGTTACACAAAACAAGAAATGAAAACACATGGATTCATATCTGAAACGAGAAGACACTACAAATGAATGTATACAAGAAGCGCTACGGTCAATACGGAACCAGCCTACCTACTGCTCACCGTAGCTTACGTCCATTCCCGGTAGAGCACCTGCGATCTTCAGTGACGTGTGGCGGTGAAAAGACTCCGAATGTGAAAGCCCTACGGCTAAGCTTTGTAGGGGGAAGAGAATCCGAGGTAGGCACCCTACCACAAGTGTTGGAAAGCTTGAATGGGTGAGATTTCAATGGTCACGAGCCGCCGATAAGGCCAGAGAGCATGGACGAGGGACGGATCTGAGACGGCTCGAAGGAGCGAGTTTAAGTAGTCCATTGACCCTGTGGGCGCTCCGTACTCTGGCTTCCCCTTTGTTTGGCGCAGCTTCGCAGCATAGTTCGTGGTTCTGCGCGTCCGGACCGCCGCGTACAGCCCGACCAGTGTGACTCCTTAAACACTTTGGAGACCGCGCGTGTTTTACGTTCCGCGGCCGCGCGGGACTTCGGTGAAATTTTTAGGGATCTTATCTAGCAAATTCAAAAGAAGAACCCACTGTATAATGCAGAAGAAATCTTATCGGATAAAATGGAAAAGAAAATGAATGAAAAACCTAATAATTGTTTACGAAATGCGAGCTGAAAGGTCCTATGCGGTCGGAGGACTGCAGCCCACATATGGGCTGCGTGGGCTCCAAGGTGTTAAAGGAATTCCCTACCGGAAAGTCCACATACAACCGTAATAGATGTGAATATTACGCAGTTGCTGCGTCTTCAAACGTACCTAAGGGTATTCAAAGAGGAGTTTCGTATTGGCTGTTCCAGGAGTCAAGCCTTTAGAAGCTCATAAACAGTGCTCATCTCCTTTTTTTTGCAATAACTACAATACCGCTACTAATTTTTGTTCAATCGACGGTTTGCGACGGTCGGAAACCGTCGCAAACCGTCGGCTCGCCATAACTCTTTAAAAAATGGTTCGCTCGACCTGCAGTTTATACCATCTGATAGCTCTGCTCGAGATCTACAAGATGGTTAAATTCAATTTCTGAAAGAGCTCCATCTAGGATTGCGCCATGCACTCGACCTCCATCCCGAGAAGTAATGAATATACTTTGTATGTGATGCGCATATAAGTCCTCCTATGCAGCCTGATCATCCCACAGAAACATGGATCTCAACACCCTCAGAATACGCCACGTACCCAACCGGTCCACCATATGGTGAGATTGAATGAATGTTTTTTTTTCGAATTTCACGATCTTTACTTCGTTTTAGAGTGCTAATTGGCTAACCGTGCGCTGATCAACCCATTCTTCCACTCCAAATGAGAATCTTCGAACAGTTTCCAGCAGTAGTAGTAGACCTATTATGTGACATTCCCCACATTTAGAGGAGATGATTTGCGGAAACCTGAGAAGATAGCCAGGAATCTCTCCACTGACGTAGACTCCAGTTACTTCTCTGTAGGATTGATGTAGAATATTTGGTCACGGGTAAGCGCTCCGTCCGTGGTGTGGCCCCAAACATCACTCTCCGTCATGCCCTAAAATGAAAATCAGATTTTTGCTCTTCCAGATGACTCTACAGAGCTGAGGGGTGCACCGTTCGATTCCCATGAAAAATACTACCGAATGGTGTACAACTCAGGTTTCACACAAAACTTTGTTTTTCTCACTTTTTTGCTCCCCATTGCCGATCGTCCTCCCAGCCCTTGGCGCCACGTGCGATTTAGCGAGAAATTCTCTCCACCGACGTGGACTCCGGTCACTTGTCTGTAGGAAAGAGGTAGAATATTTGGTCACGGGTAAGCGCTCCGTCCGTGGTGTGGCCCCAAACATCACTCTCCGTCATGCCCTAAAATAAAATCAGATTTTTTGCATTTCCAGATGAACTCGCAGACCTGAGATGTGCCCCATTGGATTCCCCGTGAAAAATGCTATCGAATGATATGCATTACTCCTCCCAGTTGAAACTTTGGTTTTTCACCGTTTTCAGCCTTCCCCTATTGCCGATTGGCATCATTATTCCACTATTACTGCCCCAAAATCTCAAAGTTTCATTTTTCGTCGAAACTTTGCCTATTGGGGTAATTCGATGCCCTGATTACGAATATGACATTCATTCTCGTAGTGGGGCCCCAAACATCACACCTCGCCCCATTTTTTGCGACAACTTCAACTTTTTTTGTTCCATGTTTAGAGCAGCTGTTATGTAGAAAGCTGTGAAGGCAGCGACAAATTTCCTTTACTGACGTAGACTACGGTTACTTGTCTGTAGGAATTACATAGAAACCTTGGTGGCAGGTGAGTCTTCCTTCCGTAGTGCGACCCCAAACATCACACCTCGTCATGCCCTTGCGATATGATCAGATTTTTTTTGGTTCTCCAGATGAACATAGAAGACTGAGATGTGCACCATTCAATTCCCATAACAAATACTGTCGAACGGTATACAACTCACTTTTGGAGAACATCTAGTTTACCTGCCACTAGATCCATTTTGTGACATTTCGCAATTTTCGAAGGGATGTTTTGAGGAAATTCGAGAAGGGAGGGACGAACTCTCTTCCCTATCGTAGAGTAAGTTTACTTGTATGTTGGAAAAAGATGATACACTCGGGCTTGAGCGAGTGTTTCTTCCCTGGTGTGGCCTCAAACATCGCTCTCCGTCATGCCCTGAAATAAAAACCAGATTTTTTGGTCTTCCAGGTGGCTCTACGGATCTGTGGTGTACACCGTTCGATTCTCCATGCAAAATGCTATCGAACGATATACATCTCAGTTCCCACTTGAAACTTTCGTTTTTCACCGTTTTCGGCCTTTTCCTTATCGCCGATCGCCTTCCTCAGCCCTGGCCACCCACGTGCTATTCACGTGCGCGGAGCGTGAGAGCTCACGTGACAGCCGATGGCCTTTCTCGGTAGCTGGCGGGCAGCCCGATCGATACACCGCTATGCGTGTCGAAAGTGCGTGGGAAAGTCACCACGCACCGCGCACGTGGGTGGCCAGGGCTGAGGAAGGCGATCGGCGATAAGGAAAAGGCCGAAAACGGTGAAAAACGAAAGTTTCAAGTGGGAACTGAGATGTATATCGTTCGATAGCATTTTGCATGGAGAATCGAACGGTGTACACCACAGATCCGTAGAGCCACCTGGGAGACCAAAAAATCTGGTTTTTATTTCAGGGCATGACGGAGAGCGATGTTTGAGGCCACACCAGGGAAGAAACACTCGCTCAAGCCCGAGTGTATCATCTTTTTCCAACATACAAGTAAACTTACTCTATAGGGAAGAGAGTTCGTCCCTCCCTTCTCGAATTTCCTCAAAACATCCCTTCGAAAATTGGGAAATGTCACAAAATGGATCTAGTGGCAGGTAAACTAGATGTTCTCCAAAAAGTGAGTTGTATACCGTTCGACAGTATTTTTATGGGGAATTGAATGGTGCACATCTCAGTCTTCTATGTTCATCTGGAGAACCAAAAAAAAATCTGATCATATCGCAAGGGCATGACGAGGTGTGATGTTTGGGGTCGCACTACGGAAGGAAGACTCACCTGCCACCAAGGTTTCTATGTAATTCCTACAGACAAGTAACCGTAGTCTACGTCAGTAAAGGAAATTTGTCGCTGCCTTCACAGCTTTCTACATAACAGCTGCTCTAAACATGGAACAAAAAAAAGTTGAAGTTGTCGCAAAAAATGGGGCGAGGTGTGATGTTTGGGGCCCCACTACGAGAATGAATGTCATATTCGTAATCAGGGCATCGAATTACCCCAATAGGCAAAGTTTCGACGAAAAATGAAACTTTGAGATTTTGGGGCAGTAATAGTGGAATAATGATGCCAATCGGCAATAGGGGAAGGCTGAAAACGGTGAAAAACCAAAGTTTCAACTGGGAGGAGTAATGTATATCATTCGATAGCATTTTTCACGGGGAATCCAACGGGGCACCCTCAGCTCTGTAGAGTCATCTGGAAGAGCAAAAAATCTGATTTTCATTTTAGGGCATGACGGAGAGTGATGTTTGGGGCCACACCACGGACGGAGCGCTTACCCGTGACCAAATATTCTACATCAATCCTTACAGAGAAGTAACTGGAGTCTACGTCTGTGGAGAGATTCCTGGCTTTCTTCTCAGGAGTAATGTATATCATTCGATAGCATTTTTCACGGGGAATCCAATGGGGCACATCTCAGGTCTGCGAGTTCATCTGGAAGAGCAAAAAATCTGATTTTCATTTTAGGGCATGACGGAGAGTGATGTTTGGGGCCACACCACGGACGGAGCGCTTACCCGTGACCAAATATTCTACATCAATCCTACAGAGAAGTAACTGGAGTCTACGTCTGTGGAGAGATTCCTGGCTATCTTCTCAGGTTTCCGCAAATCATCTCCTCTAAATGTGGGGAATGTCACATAATAGGTCTACTACTACTGCTGGAAACTGTTCGAAGATTCTCATTTGGAGTGGAAGAATGGGTTGATCAGCGCACGGTTAGCCAATTAGCACTCTAAAACGAAGTAAAGATCGTGAAATTCGAAAAAAAAACATTCACTTCAATCTCACCATATGGTGGACCGGTTGGGTACGTGGCGTATTCTGAGGGTGTTGAGATCCATGTTTCTGTGGGATGATCAGGCTGCATAGGAGGACTTATATGCGCATCACATACAAAGTATATTCATTACTTCTCGGGATGGAGGTCGAGTGCATGGCGCAATCCTAGATGGAGCTCTTTCAGAAATTGAATTTAACCATCTTGTAGATCTCGAGCAGAGCTATCAGATGGTATAAACTGCAGGTCGAGCGAACCATTTTTTAAAGAGTTATGGCGAGCCGACGGTTTGCGACGGTTTCCGACCGTCGCAAACCGTCGATTGAACAAAAATTAGTAGCGGTATTGTAGTCCAGCAAAAATAGCAGGCTTTAGCGATAACGACTTTCGCCCAATCGGGTTGTTTATGTGACATCCCGAAAAGAGAACTGAATGTGAACTGAAGAGGTAATCGAAGGCTTTTCAGCGTAGAAAAGGAACTCACTTTTCATTCATTTAGGTCGAGGGAAGTCCTGAATAGAAATTTAG
>MU868632.1:81024-92118 GCA_036418205.1 Ostertagia ostertagi
AAAAAAGCACATGCCTGACAACTCTCATAGGTAAAGAGTCCGCCCGGCCAACGTATGCTAACGGCTATTTCAAAAGAACGAGGAGAGCGCGGCGCTGACCGGGCGGACCGACGGGTGATATGAAAATTTCGCAGTTGTTAAGCGTGTATTTCAGGATAATGCGAATATTCTGTGCGGCGACATGCTATTCTCAGGTCACACTGTGGCCATGGTAAGCTTTCCAATTCGATCTTTTTCACATATTCCTTGCGTACTATCAGTGTTGTTTGAGACAGTTTTTCCCGCAGTGTAATAGTCCACAAGCTGCTCAGGGAACAATTTTTTTCAAGTAGAAAATAACCAGTCCCCTAGCGCGATGGGATGAATACCTTTGGAAAAGAGAACATTGCAAACTTGGTTTATTTAGCTCTGAGGACTTATTACATCACTGCATGTCTCAAGTAATTTGATCCCACCCTCTGACGAAGTAGTTTTTTTTTCTTTCTACGCGCCTATGTGGAGATTTTGTGGATAATTGTCAGCAAGTTTATACTATTACCTTTGCTCAAGCTATCGTGATCGACATTGAATATGGTAATAACTTCTAATTGCCAAAAAATTTGCATACTAATAGAGCCGAACTCAACTGGAGGAAATGTTAGGCTGATTTTTCAAAGGAATGTAGATGTTACTGAACATAGTTTTACAGTTCTACTGTGATAATGCTTTAGGTGACCAGTGCTCTTTTTATCGCATATTACTTGCCAGCACGATGGCGGTACATGCAGTGGATTCCGCATTTTTTCGCAGTCTCCGGAGTCTTCTGCTTAATTATCTCTCATTCACACTACACGATTGACATCATCATCGCTTATTGGCTGTCAAATTTCGTTTTCCGGTACGTGACATCTGCATTTCCGGAGAAAGTAGAATTTGTTTACACATCCAGCAGTCAGTATGACATACACATTCCCAAAACCGAGTGCTACCAAATCCTTGAGTCCTTCGCATCTTCAAGGAACAAAGCGTGAAAATGAAAGAGAAGGTTAGATTGTACGAAAACGAAGTGCGTTGCATAGAAATCGAAGAAATTTTTAGAAACGATTAGACATGCATAGGACTATAAAAGCCATGTAAGTAATGGAAGTGTGTGTGTCTACATAGACGTAGCGTACTGTTTTAGCTGTAAGTAACTATTTCACGCAGCCAGAAATCCACGTGGCACACGTGGCTAAATTCTCGATGAAAAGGTGACATCACGTGTGCTCAAAGATGTTCTTGAATCGATGCCACGTTAATGCCACGTCAATTTCTGCAATTGCACAATTTCTGGTCATTTGAAGGCGAGGGTAGATGCCTCGAGGCGTTTGAGTCGTATTTGCACGGGGGTGACGAGACAAGTGTAGAGAGTGCCTTAATCTCAGAATGTTGACAGCAGTGAGAGTTTTGAATTTTTCTCCGCGTGGGAACGGTGCGATTTCACGAGCACGGCCACATTACCTCACATTGGGTTCAAGAGGACAAATATTCAGAACTCGGATGGCGAAACACAATTCCATCACGTTTGACGTGCTAAGGTCGTCCGGGCCTTAAAAGAGTATAAATTTGGACCAAGGGCGTGTCATGGCAATGAAAGCAAGTTTGCTCACGCTTCATGTAGGGCCGTCAAGTAGTTCAACGTGTAAAGTTTTCGCTAAAAATGTGTTTCTTGCAATCCGGATAGGTGTGCATTTATTCATTCTACTTGTTTGTTCCATTTTCCACAGGGTGACAATGAAAATGAAATGTTGAAAAAACCTAATTGAGGTTTTGGAAATAAATAAAAAAGTTGTAAAGTGAAGCACATTACTGATTCGCTCATAATCATATTACCGTATGCTTAGAGATGGACATGAAAAACAAAGGTAAGCTGCGCATGAAAAAAATAAGTGAAGTGAGTGCGGACACATATTTGTGTCCTAGTTGTGTTCCAAATGTCCTGCAAACAGCGAAACAATGAGTAATTGCCGCGCTGTTGTAAATGTGTAAAAGATAGGACCATGATTGATGACATCACTGGTTGTAAATGTGTAAAAGATAGGACCAATGCAGTAGTAACGAGTATTCCTATTATTATTATTGCTATTATTATTACTATTTTGTATTCGAGTGCACTTCAGGACCTATCACGTTTTCTGTGAGATGGATACGGCTATGCAAAGGAAAAAATCCGTACTTCACGGGTTATGGATGCTCTGGATTGTCGGATGGCTTGAAGATGACATCGCACCCGGAAAGTGAGTACAGTACGCATATAATTCCATAAGATGTCTCAGGTCGAGCAACGTTGGTGGAAGGCGGTAGGTTGGTCTGGGTATGCTTTGGGTCACGCTGAAACGAATAATAGCATGATTGATGACATCACTGGGACATCGCCCATGGTCGGAATGGTGCTTCCCTACATTGTATACAGAATACGCTCATGCACTTGTACTTTTCTGCAACGTTTCATGAGAGGAATCGTTTCCACAGCACTAAGGAGCTCTGTTGATTTTGAATTGTGGAGAAAACGGAATATCATATAAAGGTTGCAAAGTGTTGAACATCCCGCAATATTGATCTGACCAATCCAATGCCAACGTGAAACGAGGGCGCTCTACCACTGTGGTATGTTGTGCGGCTTCTTCCTTTCCTTTTTCACCACCCTTGATTTTGCTCACGCATCCTGTGCTTTGAATGCGGGTATAGGGCGGTCAACAGATTTGGCTCCGCGCTCGGCTCGCTGCATGCAGCAACTTGCGCGGCGTCGAATTGCGGCAATTTCCGGATAGGCGCTGCTTTTACAATTTGGCTGTCGGAGCAGTGAATTTCTTGCAGTCCACAATAACCAATGTGGGGTGCGGATTTTGAATTTATCTAGTATTTAGTTGACTATCCCCTTACGATTGAACAGAAATGCAGAGTGAAAACAGCTTCGTATCTGATGTATACTTCATATCCGCTCAATACAGTGCGTCCTTGAAAAACGGCGGGCAAGAAAAAATGTTCGTCCCTGGAATGGAACTATCCTTGCTGACACCGGATTCGTGATTTTGAAATTTCGTGTGTAAAAAGCGGGGGCCGGTTGGCGTCTTTATCCACATTCTAATTCCCATGACTCGCAGACCTCGTTCCGACTGCAATTGCGCGTACGTAGCCTCGCGGCCAGCGCGGGGTCCGGACGATTCTGTTGGCATGCACCCTGTGGTAATATCTAAAATTTCCGGGGGAATTTTCAGCTCTGTTCACAACTATTGCCTGCGCCGCCCACACAGTATTTCTACTGTAAGCTGGAGCCGTCGGGGTTTGCCTTTAAAAGGCCACTTCCAATCTTAATACTGCATAACTGTCTCGACTCGTCCCTCGGAGCACCCGTCGCTATTCTGGGGGAAGGCATAGTTGGACTGTCCGAACTTTCATCATATCGTTCTGTGGCTGTCGTTTCCCATTTGTGTCGTGAGTGCAGGTGTTTCAGACACAGCCGGATTCGGCCACCCCATTTTAGGATTTCACCCCATTTTTTTTGGGCTACTCCGGTCGGGCTTTTACGTCCGAAACTTCACGTTTCCTATAGCGGTATGTGACCAATTGAATTCCGCAGCTACCTGCGCAGCATCTTTTTACTTCATTCATGACAGAAGTCGGAAAACTCTCTCACTGTTGCACCCCGGTGAAGCGGATAATAGAGTTAACCGTTCAGCACACCCTTGACCCTCTTCACAACTGCTGCTTGCGTAGCTATGAAATCAGGTTGCACTTTTGTTTGGCCCACCGGACACGGGGGTTTCTACAGCAGGTTCGGGTGAAGGTAGTAAGAACTGCTTGACGGCAGAAAAGCCTGGGTGGAAATGACCCTTCGCACAATCATTTTTCGGAAGCAGTACCTATCTTGAATCCAATTTGAATCCATTTTTGACTTCAAATTCCGATAAACAATTTTGAAGTTTTTTTAACAATTAAGCTGCACAAATCCCAAAACAGGTCACGTCAACAGACAGAAGCTTTAACGGAATGAGTTGAAATGCGGGTTCCCAAAAGTTGACCTCCTGGGACCCATGGCAATAGTAAAAAAGGCGGGTATTTGCCTGCACCCCAGTCACGAAATTTTTGTTTTTATCCAAAAAAACCAGTTTTTGGATTTTATCAATTATCCAGCTTTTACGCAGGAGGAACCAAGAACAGGCCATTTATTTTCCTTTTTTCAGGCTTTCCGGGTACGGAAATAGATTGGGTGGAAGAAAAGCTTCGGAGGTTAGCCGAAAGGCTCACAAAACCGATTTTTCCCCTCCTCATCACAAAACTGGTGAGCGTGGGGGTACAGTGGGATCCTTTCCTATTCGATACGAACGCACTCATGCCGTAGTATAAAAATCAATAATGTTGCGGGTAAGCATCTACAATATAATTTGGGCTACCTGTTTTGACTTACAAAAATCATGAATAGGGACAGGGGTTCACTGGTTCAAAGACGATCTTACCGCCTTGTATATAAAATATATCATGTAGTCTTTATAACTGATGAGGAAGTTTCCCAGTTGTTCAAATAAGGGAGTTCGAAAGCCAGTAGCTGTCAACTTTTTAAATTTTATTGCTTTTGATCTAACGCGAACAATGATCGGGGAAATGGGCTCGAATCCACCTCTAGAATCAAAAAGTCGCAGGGGTAGTACGATTTGTTAACATGACAAATCTCCATAATAATCGGGAACTACAGTTTTTTCAAGGCTGGAAGTTTGGGGGACCACTCTTCCGTTTCCCTGTTCCTCAGTGTTTATGTGTTTTCTGAATCTTCAGTGCAATAGCGCACCATATAATTGCCATAATAACATAGCACATTATTAGGTAATATGTGATTTCTAAATGTATTCATGTAGAAAATAATCGCTGGTAGCTCCACAAGAGTGGTGCCCAAATTACTCAAACGAATACAAAAAATTGTTTCAGTTATTTGGCTCGTCGAGAAAACGCCTAATTGAAAATCTAAGCTTCAATTAGAAAATCCGAGAAAAAGGATAGCGAGAATGACTGCGCACAAGCCCGTCTTCTGCTTCCTCGTTTTGATTACAATTTTACGAGAAATTTGGCGCTTTTCTGAAAATTCAGTGGTCAACTGGAGTAGTTTTGACATATCCGACCAAGGAACGGACGTTTTGGTTATTGAATGACCCCACAGTGCCTTCCGCGACGAAGCTTCAATACAGCCACTTGTATATTATTGAGTCGCCACCTTGGCTTCAGAGTGCAGCATCAGTGAGAGTGACTTACTATAATCCTTTCTGATGGAGAGATCCCTACGAATAAACGCAATAGCGCGCTTCAGAGCATTAATGACATGTCTCCTGACAATTTACAAATTAGCTATGGCGGTTATTATGAGCTCATGACCACCTGATGACTAGCAGTCTAGACCAAATACTCACGCCAGATCTACATAGGAAGCGATAGAGGATAAGGAATCAACCCGCTTCTAATATTAGCATAATCAGCGTCCGCGTGCTACTGATTATTGGTTGACGCCTGTTCCACTCACATGTTTAGGTTCCCGCGAAGCTTTCAGAGTTAGTTAAGCGTTGGTTGAAGAAGGTATTCCTTGAAGCGTGGTTGTTGTGGTCAGGAAAATCTCTACCTTTCTTTCAGAATCCCCAACATTTTCGAGTCTCCGTTTTATGGTCTTCACCGACTTCTCCTTCAAGGTCACGGCATAGAGGAGCTCCACGGGAAAAGACATCGTCAGCGCACAGGTGATAAGTTTTGGATGAAGTTACAGCCACTACACGATGAGACGACGAGCAACGGCCAGCACCATCGCCACTGCGCTCAAATGGCAATGGACTCGTTACCTATCTCTTTGATTTTAAAAAAGGCAGGCCGAAACGCAAATAAAACAAGAGTCCAATTGCGTGCAATATCGGAACCGTGCAGCTTAGCATTGACGCTATTCACAAATAACAATGTTCGCTGGAGCAGGGCCCGTCCATCGCCGATCCAGGCAGAGGGGTCGTATAAGGTCCGCGGGGAAGGGGGAGCGGAAGGGTACGTGAATTCAGGGATAGAATCGCTTCGACCAACCATTTGAATATGGTGAATTGGCGGCCTCATGGCTCTCTTAGGAGCGCGAAATGCTTTCCTCATTGTCAGACTACGAGTGAAATTGGGGTCGTGAAGTAGTGCTTTAAAGGGGTGTAATACTTTAACACACGTTGACGACAACGCGCGTTTTGGGTTTTTGCGCCGCGTGGGACCACGGCGATTTTGCAGGCGCCGCCGCCTCACATCAAATCCGTGAATTTTGAGCTTTAAATACGCAAAACTCGGATGCAACAAAATGTTTCGAATGATATTCGATGTGTCAAACTTATCAGAAGGAACAACTGTGAAAAGTTCGATCGAATTAACGTTTTCTTGTTATTCCATTGAAAACATATGTTGCTATATGTGTAGGTCTGTACTTACTTCTACTACTCTTTTTTATGACCAAGGTTGTCAGAATATAAAGAAAACTAGGAATGAACACAATTGGGAAATTCGTAGGACTTGGAAAACCTTCGCTAAAAAGGAGCATATTCAACCATTCGATGAACCTCGCATTAGGAAAGAAGCAGCGCATGCGCGAATAAAATTGAATAATTTGTGTGTGCAGCGCATGCGCTGCACACGGTCCCACACGGTCTCAAGGTGTGAAGCGCATGCGCTGCACAATGTCGTCAACATGTTAACCTCAATACGCAACTCCGCACAACTGCAGGTAACTAGTATACGAGATTTTTTCTTCCAGAAACACCCAAAATCTCTTCAAGTTGTGAGAAAGTGCTAATGTTATGACGCAGAAATTGCAATTTCAGTTTTACGCGGCAATTCCTAATTTCGAAGGCTACAACTTTCTTCGAATGTTTTTCAAACGCCCTCCAAAAAATAGTAAGATGTGAAAAATTCGAATCATGCCCTTTCAAAACGCAACTGCACTCAATCCATTTATATCTCGAAGAAATCGTTAAAGATTTATTTTTCAGTATATCGCACACCTGGCTTTTTTTGCTAAAAATTTATCGAGCATTAATTTCAAAAAAAGCGAGTTTTGAATGTATAATGACAATAACGTCTTTTGAGATAGTTTTCATGAATGAACGTAACTATTGTACAAAAAGATTTGACCTTTCTTAATATTGATATTCTGGTCGTTTTCATTTTGCCATTCTTCACTTTCGATTTGAGCTTTTACGACTCATTTGATACCCATCATCACCGTTAGTTTTTTTTTTGAGAGGAGGCTCCATAACCCCTCTCCTCCTCCCTCCTCCACCCTCACTGCCATAGCGGCTTTTGTTAATTTAACATTCCTCTCTGGGATTCCCTCAAACACACATTTAAAAATCATCGAATACGACTCCTTTTCCCATCACAACACCATCCCTCATCTTTCGCAACTAAAACCCCTCTCCCAAGTCCCAAATGCGGCCCCTGTCTGGCTCGGCCAAATGGATGGATTTACGCTGTTCATGCCGATCCTCTGCCATCATCTGAAGGAAACTTGGTTTTCTGTCTTAGAAACGATTGAAAGTGCTCGTTGAAAAGCTTCCCTCAGGTGATCGTGCCGAATCCAATAATTCATTCACCAGCGCTGCGGTTGCGTACTACCCTACCAACTGCAGTCATAATTCCATTGTATTAGGTCGCAACGAAAGTAATGGCGGATTCGACCCTCAATTTCAAAAACTCATATTTTTCTTGAAATTGAACTTTATTCCAAATAATAATTTCCACAAGTATCTACAACAGTCCGCCATCGGTCGACAAGGGAATGAAAGCCTCTCCTCCAAAATTCGGCAGGTTTCGAGTCGAAGAAGTGCTGGATGTCCGCTCCCAACTGTTGGCGGGTATCGTACTTTTTATCATTTAGGAAGTGAGCCAGTGAGTGGAAAAAGCCCACGAATATGGAGGATGGGGTAAGACCGCAATCCAAGTTCCGCCAATGTGTCCTGGGTTACCCTTGCAACATGCGGTCGCGCGTTGTCATGAAGAAGAAGGACTTCGTCCAGCTTAGGGCGAAGTTTCGCGACTTCAGCTGCGAGCCTTCGTAGTTGTGAGCAGTACACCTCAGCGTCGACGGTGGTATTGTCTGGCAGGAGCTCGTAATGATGTACACTCCCTGAACACTCCACCAAAATGATGGGAGGGTTTCATTGAATAAAGCTCCTGCTTCGGAACAGGCCCTGGCTTCTGATCCGCATTCACCCACTGCCTTCTCCTGGTATGGTATCATCTTCAGTAATAAAATTATCCGGCCAATCGAAACGATGACTGCTTGCAAGAAAACATCTGACACCTCGACACGCCTTTTCTTGGACTGCTCTGTCAGCTCATGAGGGATCCATCGACCAAGTTTATTGACTTTTCCCATTTGTGAGGGCACTACGGCCATGTTGGAAGCACTGCATCTCCTTTGCCAGCTCCTTGGCGCTTGCATGCGGAAAGTCTTGAAGTAGTAGCTCCAAACGTTCCAAATTGACTTCATTGGACGTTTAAACGAGGTTCATCTTCGAGGTTGTAGTTTCCTTCGCGGAACCTTTCTGAACCAAAGTTGGCAGGTTTTTTCACTTACCACTCCTTCTCCTTCCGCAGAGCATATTTTGCGGCAGGCTTCGCTCGCTGTGTGTCCCAGACAAAATTCGCAAAGAAGTCAGTGGCGTACATGGGTAGAAACTTATGGCATTTTCCAGGCTTCCAAAAAGCGTGCAGGAGGTGAGACTCGAGAATATGAAGGAATATTACCATCCCTGTATATGGTTTTGAAATTTTCCCTACAAGTTGATTTACAGCCATTTGCCAGGTTTTTGAAAAAAGTGCAAGGAACTTTCGTTGCGACCGTATTTGCAGACTGACCATGTAAAGAGAACCCAACGCTAGAAAAAGATATGGTTAAATCCGCTATAATCCCAAAAAAACCGAACGTTTCTACATCATTTAGACGGCAAAATAACTAAATAGTTAAAACTTAGCACATATTTGGGGCGAACCACATCAATCTCGATGCAAACTGCTGTAAAAACTCAAAAATATGGATCGAACATGGTATGATAAATGTTTTTCCGCACAGATGGAAGTTGGCGAAGTGCAAAAAAACTGCTAAAGACGCATTAAATTAATTGCGCGTCGATCAAGTGGGCGAAACATAGGCTCAAAACCCACCGGAGTCCCTTTAATTGCCGTCTTCATCGCAGTCCTATATCAGAAAAACTGCAAATCTTAGTTAGCGTTCTGGATGGCTTAGAGCCTATTTAGCAGTTTTTTGCTCTCTTTCATTACTGGCAGACCAACCACAGTAGTGCTCGAAAGTATTCGGCCAAATGTTACTTCGCCCATAACTTTCTTTCTGCTGAATCGAATTAGTTCAGTTTTTGATATGTTCAAGAGGCGAAGCTCCCCCTGATCATGTGAATTATTGCTCAATGGGACGGAGAATTTGAAACGAAAAAATTCTTACACTCGAAATTCTCGAGTATGACTAAATTCCAAGTAAATTTCAATTTATTAAAAGCTTACAATTCAACAAAACAATCTACGCATAATAAATAGAAAACGTTAAGCAGATTCAATACTTTCTTGATAGCCTTCTGGAGTCGTTAAAACTCGACAAGGTTTGAGTGTGGAATCAATCACCTATTGCACTGTCTGTTGGGACAACCTCCTGATTTTTTCTCAAACTTTGATAAGTTTCTCTTCCATAATTCCTGGCTCTTTTTTTGCCGAAGGTTCCCTGCCTTCTTCCATAGTGTTTCGATGACGCTCAGGACACGTGACTGAATTGGACGCTCCGTTAGAAGCATGCCATGCTGGCGAAACCACTCCTTCACAGTGGAGATGCGATGCTTTTGGTGGCTCCATTGCTCGAAGACGAAGGCATTAGCGTGAGGTTGCCATACGTGTGGATACACAACACCCCAACTGCATCCGTCTGCCTTCATCGCTCAGAAATCCTGTAAAGTTGTTTGACTGTGAGGTGAAAAAGATGGAACGGGTTTTTGCACTTCTGGACTCTAGATCCCCACAGCGCTACAACGTCATCTGGAGTGACGAGAGCGAATTTTTAATGTTTGTCAGCGGCAGCAACAAGCACGTGTAGGGTACTAACGGGAAGCGTTTGATTCAAAGTATCAGCTGCCATCCTTGTAACTAGGCGGAGGCTCGGTTATGGTAGGCCGTAGAAGAAGCTGTACCGCTGCAGAGGATTCGCGAACTGGTGAAGGCAGACGGATACAGTTAGGTTTCAGAAGGTGTTGTGTATCCACACGTATGGCAACTGCACGCTAATGTCTTCGTCTTCTAGCAATGGAGCGACCAAAAGCATCGCACCTCCACTGTGAAGGAGTGGTTTCGCCAGCATGGCGTGCTTCTAACGGAGCGACCAATTCAGTCACATGTCCTGAGCGTCATCGAAACACTATGGAAGAAGGCAGGGAAGTTTTCGGCCGAAAAAAGGGCCGAGAAAGTAGTCAAATTTGAGGAAAACTTGGGGAGTTCCCCAACAGACAGTGCAATCAGTGATTGATTCCATACTTAGAATTTGTCGAGATTTTAACGACTCCAGAAGGTTATCAAGGGAGTATTGAGTCTGTTCAAAATATTTATATGCTTCAAGTTGTTTAATGAATTGTAAACTTTTTACAATAAATTGAAATTTACTTGGAATTTGGTCATACTCGAGAATTTCAGAAAGTGTAAGAATTTTTTCTTTCAAATTCTTTCTCCCATTCAACAAAATACACTTGCTTAGTGAAGAAGGTTTGCCTCTAAACATATCAAAAACTAAACTGATTTGATTCAGCAGAAAGAAAGCTATGGTCGAAAAAGCATTTGGCCGAATACTTTTGAGCGCTACTGCTACCAGGACTTTGTTCATTGTCAAGCACAAGAACCCATACCTGTTCAATCGCGGAATGTGCCCCTGAGTCTTCCGGGGACATCCCAGTGAGCGTGGGAAGGTGTATACAAAATTCTGTCGTTTCCGTTTGTATGTTCTTGATTTTTCTCATGCTTGTATTATGTCAATTGATATACGAGATAAAGATTTGGTTGAGTGGCAGCCAGCACCACAAGTTG
>MU868633.1:13377-25415 GCA_036418205.1 Ostertagia ostertagi
AGCCATAAATAAAAGCATTTGCCGTTGATCAATCCCTTTTTGGGATGCGGCACGCATTCTACTTCCATTTGTACATTCGTAGTGGCGTTTGAATGCGATGTGGCCTATACAATGACTTGCGGGGGCCAGCCGATGTACAAGTCAGTGTTTTTATCCTCCCAGACAAGTGGTACCAATTAACCGACCCGGAGGGATGGAAGGCTTGGTTGGCCCGGGCGACTCACGACCCAGGATTTGATCCCCGGACCGCTCGCGTGGTAAGCGCGCCACTTGTCACTACACCACTTCCGCCAATAGGACTTACCTTACAATTTTCCAATTCGATCTGCCCCGAAGGCAAAGAGCAGTTAGCACAGAGACAGGGCGAAATCCAATCCGACAGAAGGTGCGCTATATGAAGGCTGTCAACCCTTACACACTACTTTATCGAACAAAAACGACATACAACGGAAGAACTGCAAAAAAAAACAAAGAGAAAGAGACACAGACCGATGAAGAAAGGACGACTGTCGGCATTCCCAATTCGGCTTCCGCACCATCGGAGATGTCAGAATCTTGAAAGTTAGAAGCTCCAACACTGTCGTAGAACGCCGCGGCGCCCTCTGGCTACTTCTCGGTTGATGGAATGCCCCATCTCTCATTGGCCTTATAGCTCGAGTTGCCCTGGTGCAATGATTTGGGAAGAATCTCAACACCCTTAGTGCTAGTATTGAGAGTTGGGAGATGTAAAAATTACTTCCTGGGAGCTGCGCACTTTAAGCAGTGGACATCGGTATGACTTGCTTTATTAATTCATCCAGGGTAACTCGCTCTATTTCTAACGATTTTGCTGACAGAATAGGAATTCAAAGCTTCTAATAAAACACAAACCCGCTATCGAGCGAGCGCCCCTGTCTCTTTCAAGTCCCAAGACTTCGGGAGCGCCTCTGGTTACGGAAGTGGTACACATGTGTAACAACAGTAGTCAAAGGGTTATTATCTTGTTTGTAGTGGGGCTTGAAAAGTTCTCGTATTGGTTGAGAAATTCTGAGTTCTGATACTCATGCATGAGAAGGTTCAATGCGCATGGTTTGGGACATTGCTGTGAGATAGGTAAAGTGAAGGGATGGTTGAAGATTGTTCTCTCCGAAATCACTCATATAAAGTAATTTTGATTAAGGAAGTTACCTCTAAAATCATTTCAATCAGTGCTTCAGTCATATTTGGCGGGACGCATACTATCGAATCGAGTGGAGATAGTGTTAGTTCATGATAGACGTAAGATGGAAGAGAAAGGAAGTAGCAGGATTTGGCACTATTCAGGTTTTCATACAAAAGTTGTTGCCCCGTTGAGAGCAGCAGTTCACCGTTAGCATTTACGTATTCAATCTGTGAAAATTGGAATTTGCAAAAGTAATGAACAGAGAAAACCAATACGAGTAAGTATAGGATAGAGAAGTATGGGGGTAATATACAACATTTCTGAACAACGTTACCAAACCCACTTACCTTCTCCCTTTCTCCCTTTTTGGATATATTCCTTTTCCTGTTGACACTCTGATCCAACAAATAATATATGCCGTACTGAACGTATGCTGAATTTTACGGCCTACCATAAGGGAAGAGAAAGCTGTTAATTTTTTTTTCAAGCGGTAAGGGCTCGGGAAAGTGCTATTTTACCATGTGTGTATGTAAATAATAAAATAAAAATTTGTCGAGAAATCGAAGGCTCCTGGAATATCCTAATTTCACAAAACGCGATATAGATACAAGTAAAGCACGCCATAAACTCACATTTGAAGACGATAAAACTGCTCGTGAACACCGGAATAGATTTACGCCAATTGCCGGTGGTATGACAGCACGTTTTAACTGTCTCATGACTACAAAAGTAAGGCGCTCACGCCATCAGCGTTTCACCTACTGACGGTGGTGAGCGTTCGATATACACAACAAGTCGTGACGAAGGCCACGCTGGCACGACGTACGGCATCCACAGAATGCCACGCGAAAAAAAAGCCGTCAATGCATTACAGATGAGAAATCATTCTGAATTCAATAAGACCAAGCATAATTGAAAAGATTCCTCATGACGTCGCCATAAAAAGTGCTGAATTACGTCAAACGTCATTGGACGTCTTCAGAGCCATAGATAGGCATCAACTCCAGCAGCAGTCGGTCACTGTCGACGACTGCGTCTATAAGAACGGCCATCATCGATTTTGCGAGCGCCATAAAATACACGAAAAAGTGGCTTATGAAAAGATCGAAACGACTTCGAATTCGCAGTAACTACAAATTTATGACCGAGTCCGCCAATAGTACAGCAATAAAAGGATTCATGATAAAGAGAACCGCTACGTATAAAAACCTTTTGATCACTCACAAAACTTCAATGCTCTGTGACCATATTCAAACTTGAAAAATTCAAATTTCCCAGTACTAGCTTTTGTGAGACGGTAATATGTCACAATACATAAAATGGAAGAAAAAAATGAATAAAGAAGAAAAAATGAAAAGGATAAAGCATTTGCAGTTGATCAATCCCTTTATGGGATGCGGCACGCATTCTACTTCCATTTGTAAATTTGCGATGTTCGAATGCGATGTGGCCTATACAATGACTTGCGAGGGGCCGAAGTACAAGTCTCCCAGACAAGTCTGGTACCAATTAACCGACCCCGGAGGGATGGAAGGCTTGGTTGGCCCGGGCGACTCACGACCCAGGATTTGATCCCGGACCGCTCGCGTGGTGAGCGCGCCACTTGTCACTACACCACTTCCGCCCAAAGAAGAATACTAAGAAAGATAACCCGGAAAGTATGCGAGTAGACTGGGTGTTGCAATGTCCGGTGGCAGGGCAAGCCAGCAACCCGGAAGGTCCCCAGAACTCGCATCAACCTGACGTTTCGCCCTATTCTTGAACTGACCGTGTGAGTTGCGTCATCGACCAGAGAAGGGACGCAGAGTTTTGGGACCGATCCCCTAGTTGGAGCTTGCTAGACTCGTCCCTGGAGCAGTAAGCCCAACCACCTGGACGGAGGTTGAAGGAATTTATCTGAATTGATGTTCCGCTGCGGATTGAGTTTCCTTCCTTTGTGTGGGTCTGTAATTTTTAACATACACACATATGGAAAATATGCACTTATCCGAGCCCCTTACCGCTTGAAAAATATTAACAGCTTTTTTCTTACGCATTGTTAGCTCCGTACAAGTTCATCGATACTTTCAGTGCGGCATATATTATTTGTTGGATCAGTGTCAAAAGGAGGTGGAATATAACCGAAAAAGGGGAAGGGAAGAGGTGGGTGGGTCTGGTAACAGTTTGTTTAGAACATTTAGCGTTGGCCTGTTTCCTCTCTCCCCTATATGTTCTCTATTCTAACTTTTAACTCGTATTGATTTCTCTGTTCATGTACTTTCTGCAACTTCCATTCTAGCAGATTCGAAGCAAGCAATGCTGAAAGATGGACTGTTGGCTCTCAACGCAAGCAACAATTTTTGCATTGAAACCCTAAAAAAAAGAACTTAGTGTCAAGTCCTGCCAATTTTCTTTCTCTCATCTCACGCTCTCTTATAAACGAGCACTATCTCTACTCGATTACGATATATTACCATTCCGCCAAAATGCGAAACGAAGCATTGGGTGAAATGATTGTGGAGTTAATCTTCCCCAATTCAAATTACTTTATATGGACGATTTCGGAAGAGAACAGCTTCAACCATACCTTCACTTGACGTATCAACAGCAATGTCCCACAACAATGCGCCTTGAACCCTCTCATGCATGAGTATCAGAACTCAGACATTCTCAACCAATACCGAGAACTTTTTCAAGCAGCCCACTACAAACAAGATAATAACCCTTTGACTACTGTTGTTACACATGTGTACCACTTCCGTAACCAGAGGCGCTCGCTCGATAGCGGTTTGTGTTTTTAAATAGGAAGCTTTGAATTTCCTATTCGGTCACAAAATTTGTTAGAATGATAGAGCGAGTTACCGGCCTGGAGCGAATTAATTAAAGCAAGTACGAAGCACCGGAAATGCCCACGTGCTTTAAAGTGCGCAGGCTCGCCAGCGAAAGTAATGTTTTATATCTCTCATCTTCACAATATAGCATCTAAGGTTTGAAGTTCTTCCGCCAAATCATTGCACCAGGGCACTCGAGCTATAAGGCCAATGAGAGATAGGGCATTCTATCAACCGAGAAGTAGCCAGAGGGCGCCGCGACGTTCTACGGCAGTGTTGAAGCTTCTAACTTTCAAGATTCTGACATCTCCGATGGTGCGGAACCGAATTGGAAATTTTTATGAGGGCAACGATTTTCGAAGGCAATAGACGTTGACAAAAATTCGTTAAGCAGAAGCACAGTGGAACCCTAAGCACCTTTACAAGATGCGGCTTGCAATTCATTCCAAGTGTAGTAGTCCCAACGTGACATTGGTTTTTTTTTTACAATGATATGAAAAACGTATATTTGTAAACGGTTATTGAATTGCCCATTTATAAATTTAAAAATCATCATCTGGGCGGAGATGGTGTGGCGACACATACCACGCGCACGGTCCCCTGGATCATATCCCATGTCAAATCAAGCACACGTCCGCAAACTCCTACAGATGATTAGATGTTGCGAGGAGCAGTAGTTCGCACGGCGGGTGCCGCGTTGGACCTCCAAATGACTCGCGCGTGATACCACTTTTTAGTAGCACAGCGCGCTGACTGCCATGCTAGCATGGTCACGCAGCGCCAGGTCGTAAAACACATTGATAACATAATTTTGAAAAAAAAGTCGTCTAAGGGTTCAGGGCTCAATCTCCCGCGGTTCTGTAGGTGTCAAGATCAAAATGAGAAGAACATGAATGTTTCGATTCTATTTCCGATATTCCAGATTCCTTTCGGAAACACTCCCTTAGTTCTAACTTTTTCTCTCCAGAGTAGTTTGCCTTTTGTAAATTTATAAACATCCTGACAAGAGTGTACTACTGAAAAAGTTGGCTCTTCCCATCGACACGCTTTGATGATTAATTGATAAATTAACCTAATATTAAGGGAGGCGGATCCTGTAAGATGTGGAAGGGTGTGCGTTCCGCAGCCTCAGCGGCCTGGTACCGTACCACGCCGCTAGCGCCGCTGCACTCCCACCGATTGACTGACACCGTCTGACTCTAGTCGCTCTAACAGAGAGAACGTTGAGCCCATGTCAGACTTTGTGAATCGAGCGATTCTCTAGCGTCTGCGGTCGCCTCGCGGCCAGCGAATCGCAAAATTGGATCGCTCGATTCACTAACAAGGGAGGTCGTTCAGGGCATGCCGAGCTTTTTCAAAATGATTTCTTGCATGACATTGGGCACATATGGGGACCACAGAAGCATGGTTCCCTGAACGGCCCTCTGAATACCAGAAAAGGGGTCCCTAGTTCGATTCCTCGTGGTGACAAATTTTTGCATTTCGAGTTGACGTTTCAAAATTCGCGCAAAATGGAGTTAGCATGAATAATTAGTACCATATTCATGATTAGGAACGTCAGTAACCCTTACAAATAGACTTTGATTGAAAAACTGGTGAAAAAGGTGTGACTAGGGACCCCCTTTTCTGGTATTCAGAGGGCCGTTCAGGAAAAATTAACCATGGTTCTGTGGTTCCCGCATGTGCCCTATATCATGCAAAAGACCGTTTTGAAAAGCTTGGCACACCCTGGGCCGTATGCTGAATGTTGGGTAGGGGACGGGGATGGGTGAACGTTGGGGAGGTTCGTCGCAGGACCCTTCTGGGCAGCTGTCGCACCTTCAATATTGCAGCTCTGTTTGTATTCTTTCATCGCTGCTTTTGGTATGAAGAAAGATATTTACGTGCGAATATACAATCAGAAACAGTAAAAGGGTGAAAACAAAGCTGCAAAATCAAAGGTGCGACAGCTGCCCAGAAGGGTCCTGCGACGAACCTCCCCAACGTTCACCCATCCCCGTCCCCTACCCAACATTCAGCATACGGCCCCCTGAAAGACCTTCCTTGTAAGTCTGACATTAGCCTTACCGTTGAAGCCGAACATATGCAAGGAGCTTGCTAATAAAATAACACATGTGAAGCGTTTCCAAAAATAATTCTCATGAGCAACAATTAACATCCAATCAGTGAGCGGGACCCACCTCGTGTGTTTCTCGAGTGGATTCGAAAAGAAATGAATCATCACGTATAACAATGCTAGTAACGTCACAGGCGGAACAAGATCTCTGAAACGGCATCATGTATCACTAGCGAGATAACTGCAACACCTCTAGAACAGGTGTTCTGCGCATCATTTTCCAGCTAAACCGGGAAGATAGGTAAGCACTTCCTATTCTCGACATTAACTTCAATCAAACTTCCTCTCTGTACATACATATATGGACCAGAGGTACAGCTTCCTTATTCTATAGCTTCATAACAGTACAACATATAAATAAACCCAGAGCACTTCAAAAAATGAATCAAGTAATTGTACCTGTTCCTTCGATTGGCGATGTTAGCCCTTGTTCTCGCAACCCCATTTTCAAATCCAATCATATTCCAATTCCTGCAACGCAACAACAAACCTCCATCAAGCCCATCACTCACTGGTAGGCTCTAATCAATCACTCAAAAGAGAACAGGTGAAAGAGACAGGGAAGGAGACCCAAAAACGGGTGCTAAAAAAAGAGGTCAAGAATTTGGGATAAAGAAATTTGCTAATGAGAGGCAGACAATGATTTTCCAAAACAAAAATCACAACAAAAATCACGGTGAAAGGGGTATGACTTACCGAAACAAGAATCACGGAGGAAATAGGAAAAAATGTTAAACTAATCCTGAGCTGGGCTGAAGGATGAACAGGCCCGAAAGTAAGAGCTACCTAAGGGTCACTGCGTATGTGACAGACGCCATGCAGCTGACTTTTTTCTTTGAGAGGTGCAGGTATTCAGAATGAGCAGTAAATGTAACGATTCAGATAACGTTTGAAGTTGTTGTTCCAGGCTTACATTAAAGGATAAAAGCATTTGCCGTTGATCAATCCCTTTTGGGATGCGGCACGCATTCTACTTCCATTTGTACATTCGTAGTGGCGTTTGAATGCGATGTGGCCTATACAATGACTTGCGGGGGCCAGCCGATGTACAAGTCAGTGTTTTTTATCCTCCCAGACAAGTCTGGTACCAATTAACCCCCCCTCCCCCCCCATCGTGGTAAGGCGTGACACTTGCCAAACACAACAACTTCCGCCAATAGGACTTACCTTACAATTATCCAATTCGATCTGCCCCGAAGGCAAAAGAGCAGTTAGCACAGAGACAGGGCGAAATCCAATCCGACAGAAGGTGCACTATATGAAGGCGGCCAACCCTTACACACTACTTTATCGAACAAAAACGACATACAACGGAAGAACTGCAAAAAAAAACAAAGAGAAAGAGACACAGACCGATGAAGAAAGGACGACTGTCGGCATTGCGCAACCACCTCTCATCTTTCCCATTAATATGAACGTCTTAATTTGGAACAAAACGTTCATAAAGCACGTACTGGTGGATAATCCATGTGCGCCATTACTGATAAGCTTCTTATCAGCGATCGTATTACAATACCTGCACCTTTTATGTCGACAAATCTCTGGTTAACAGTAAAAAGTCCAAACAGAAAGCACTAAAGGGAAGCGGTAGCAATGTCGGCAGCACATGGAAAAGAATTGTGGACGTTTCTTCAACTGATGAAAACAGTACGAAATAAGGATTAAAATCGATTCGAAAGCGATTAGTGGAAGTCGTTCCAGCTGGTTGTAAAGTGCAGAACAGCAGACTAAACTCAACTCTCTTGAAAAAACTTCTGACAGATGTTAAATAAACGAAAACACCATCAGTGGCTCTAAATCACCTGGTTCAATTGTCAAGCATATGGCTTCTGAATGCCAAAAAACGCTTCTTAACTGCTCACCATAAAATTTCGGAAAAGAAGAGCAAACACTTGAACAGCGTTAAAGACACAGCGCGAGACAAAAATCAATCGACAGCAAACGAAAGAAACGTAAAGCGGAGTGTAAATCCAGTTACTAAGTCAACCACTTCAAAGTGAATGTTAATACTTTATGCAAACATTACCGAATGATCACATACAATTTCATACATACAACGCATCACTATCGAGAATAGACAATCACAACTCTACAAAGATCCAAAAAAGAAGATAATGGTGACTGATTTATACGAAGCAATTACGCCGATCAACTGGTTTATATTATGACTAATTCAATTATTCGCTGAAAACCGATAGCGCATGAGATTCTCTAGCGAAGTGAAATTTGAAACAAACAAGCAGCCTCAATGAATCCCAAGAATCCAGACCAAGATAAAATATGAAAAACGCAATGAAAACAACTCTAAATTCACAGCGGACGGAGCAAGCTCACGAGCAGTTGCGCTTCAATTCTCCACCGAAGGAATACCATGTAGTTTCCAAAACAGTCTCACAACATACCCACCAAACAATGTCACATTAGCAATTACGCATGGACAGAATAAGTTTTAAACGCTGAGATAGTGAGCCATCCACGGATCGGCAGAAATTACGTTTTTGGGTTTGAAAAGTATGCAAGAGAAACCCCACATAGTACTGTTACCCACAGAAGAGCCAAAAATGGGGATCAACATCAAGCCGGAAGGGGAAGCGCTGCGCTATTCGAAAATTACAGGAAAGAAGTCAGAAAAAATGTAACCGAATCACGTAACAGGCTCGGTG
Organism: Ostertagia ostertagi; assembly: GCA_036418205.1. Classification (NCBI taxonomy): domain Eukaryota; kingdom Metazoa; phylum Nematoda; class Chromadorea; order Rhabditida; family Trichostrongylidae; genus Ostertagia; species Ostertagia ostertagi. The sequence goes on from MU868633.1 coordinate 22,108, forward strand.
AACTCATGCCTGTGCCAAAACAGGCAGAATGAAGGGAAAGATAGAGCAAAAAAAGGGCTCCGAAATCCACCAAGCAACCTCTAGATGCTGACAGAATCAAATACCGGAATCGGCCAGTTCCCTAACCTTTATAGAAGAAAAAAACCTGGAACCCATGCGGCCCTGATGTTTGAGTGTGAGTTGAGACTGAATGCTACCAAACAGGCTAGCCAAATTTGCCCATGATCGCGTTACCAACTACAGCACAGCTGTAAAACAAATGAATAATATAGCAGTAGGCAATTCTGAATCCAGGACCATATTCAATTTGGGAAACCATCACCGGGGTAGATGGAAGGAGAATAGGTGGAAAACGATGTCCACGAGTTTCGATTGAGGCCTGTAGACACTAAACTCAAGCGGACGGAAAGTAATGGTAAGCACGCATGGAACACATAGGCACCCACGATACGCCTCGATGCCGGCAGAAGTCTGCATCCAGCCTTTCCGTGGCCGTACATTGCGGAGGATGCAGAGAAGCAGCACAAGGCATCAGTTGCCTTAAATCCATCGACTTCACGCGGGGCCCCAAGCGCGAGCGAGTTCACATACTAAGAAACCAGACGGCTTGATGTGGGGAATTCATTAATTATGGCCCTCTCATATCAAAATACACGCTTTAAACTCGAACATATGGCTGATCTTTTTGTTGCTGCGCAGATAAAGAAAAATATTCGGCCGCCCTTCGCCCGTTACTTTTCAAACAATGCATCCAAGTTACAAGGAAACAAGCAATATCAAATAACTATAGTAACAAACCCAGTAACCCGCAAAATGACAGAAATAGTGACTAAAAGGACGATATAGCTTAGCAGAGTATCAACTTACTCGGCAAGTAAATTTGGTAGCAATTTGTCATTGTTACTTCAAAAATTAAATTAAAAAGAAACGAAAAAGGATGAACATGAGGAAAGCAAATCTATCACAGGGAATGTTCCGCAAATCAACAGCAACACGACCGCAAAAATCGAATCACCGTTTCTCTGAAAAAAGAAAAGTGTGAGAAAAAAACTTGTGTCACTGAACAAATACGTCGCCCATAACATTTCCGCGATTTGCTTCCGTCGAGCTCGTTACGCCCAATCGCCGAAAAACGGACAGCTGGTTAGTGAATCACTTCAAATCAATCATGTCGGCCGCATTTCTTGTACCCAGAAAAAACTTCCTTCCCCATGGTAATTAATTTCCGCCGCCGACGCCGTCAGTGGGCTCGCCGCCGCCACAAAACAATAATGCCAATGAAGACGTATGGCGCGACATCGTTCATAGCCTTGCGACCCATCAAAATGACCCTAGTGCTGCGTAAAAAAAACGAGAAGGCAATAAGCAGTCAGAAAACCGAGAACGACTGCAATCGGACGAACGAATGAAAGGACGAGAAGGAACCAGAAGGGAGCGATGAATCGGCTCCAGCCGCCTCTGATTCGAGCCGAGGGAGTTTCACGACGGTTGTACGACTGAGTGAGCAGCTGGAGCCATACGACAAAGATAAATGATCTCGAGCTGCAAGTCCTGATCGCTTTGACAAGCCTTCATCATTGGTAGCGAGTTTCCTCAGATAGCGAATGAAGAATGAATTAGCTTGTGAAGAATGAATTGATTGGCTTTGATCAGTTTTTGTGAGGTACGCAGCAATATAATTTTTTCCTTACTGTACAAGCATACATGGCCAATGAACACGCGGATCTACGAAACCGGAGAACCCTTTCGTGTCGATACATGACAGGCCTGTCTGAACGTGCTTTCAATTGCACCGCTGGGATTTGATCTAATGAGCTGTGTAAGTGCAATGCGGCGACTGTGCAACATCCATCGAAAGAAGAAATAGCAGGTTGGCGACGCGCTTTGGTCCGGTATGCCACCAGAACCCTCCTATCTAATCTCACCTACCTACTCAGGCATCCTCACTCAGCTTCCTAGACACGACTCCACAAGAATTTAGGCTCTTCTTGACTAAATTTGAACAAATGAATTTTGTAAAACACCCAGAACATACGCGTGATGGCTCCAAAACGTCCCTGCATTGAAGGCTTCCACGACGTGAAAGCCTCACATTTGCTCGGAATGATTACTCTTCCTACTTTGAAGGAAAAAAAACCCAGTTCAAAATGGTGGGGTAACAGCGATTGATACCGATGGCGTGGAAAGTATATGTACAGACGAGTTCTCACGAACGCCAAAATCACTACTAAATCGAATATCAATTATTCGCTACCGTCGTGATCCATTTGCGTGAGGGCGAGCACGTGGTCTCTCGTTCAAATGTCAAAATTAGTCGCCGAAGGTTCGCTTTGTAAGGCCTAGTGCCTTTCTCGCCCACTTTCGAGACGTGATAACGGCACATCTGCGACAATCTTGGGTACTGTACCCACCCACTGAATAGATTCTTCTAACGACTCTGCTGGGGTTGTTGCTTTAGGCCCAACCTTCAGAATTGCGATTTGCTGAATGAAAACTGTAACGGAAATCGCTAAGGTGTTTGGTGGTCCTTCCTTTTAGCTTGCCGCCGTTCGAACTACCACTAAATGCTCTAAACCAAAGTTTAACGCTTTGCTAGTGGTAAACAAAGCCGTAGAAAATCTGATAAACTAGGAGGTTATGACAGCTAAAAAGAACTTATGAGCCCTATAAAACAGCATTAGGAAAAATCCGAAGAAGACGCCTCTCGTAAAATAACTAACTGACAATGTGTAAGAAGAAATTGTTTCTGAACTCTTGTGGAAGATTCGAAGTGAAATTCCAATTCATGTCGCAATCCCAAAAAAAAGCAAATCGATACCTAGCGACCCATCCATCTCATTTTTATGGACAACGCGCTAGTCATAAGCAAAAACAAAATGCGAGCTCGTTTCAAACGACTTCTGACGACATCATCGACGACTATTCGCAGCGTCTGGATGCAGTTAAGATTTATGACGTCCAAGAAGCCCACTTAAGCTTGAGAACCTCTCCATAGACAACTCAAAAAGTGAAGTTAGCGTGAAATGGGCCATCCATTAACATTTCACATAAGACCGTCACCTCCACATCCCATCAATGAGAAATAGCATTCAAAAAGCAGTTGATTCCAGATAATATCAAATCAAATGTATTTGATGCACTCACCTAGCATATGGAATATACGAAAGCGAGTACCAGGCCATCGCAATGTATTGTCCCCCAATTGAAACGAGGGCTAATGGAGTATTTTCGAGGACGAGCCCTGAAAAACCTCATTAATGGAATGGGCATAGCATTGCTGTGACAAATTTATTGCCTCTGAGCCTTGA
>MU868633.1:25515-53463 GCA_036418205.1 Ostertagia ostertagi
GGTTATCGGGTAAAAAAACGAGAAGAAAAAGTGCGAAGTAGACTGCCAGAGAAGAAAAAATGAACAAATTCAAAAGAGGAAAGGATAAAACATTTGTTGTTTCGATTCCTATCTGGGATGCAGCGCGCATTCTGCTACCTTTTGTAAATTCGTAGTGGCACATTAAATGCGATTTGCCTTACAAAACCTTCGAGCAGGGTCAACCGTTACGTTGGACCGATATTGGAGCGACGTTGGACCGATGTTCACCGCTCTCCGCGCCGGCATTCACTCTCGCCACCCGCGAGCCGTCTGTGTCTCCGTGCGTACGTTCACTCTCGGCATTACTCTCGTCGTCGCGTTGGACTTTGTCCAACGGACGGTTGACCCTGGTTAGAGGGCAGATATGTACAAGCCAGTGTTTTTCTCCTCGCAAGACAAGTCTGGTACCAATTCGACTTCGGAGGGATGGAAGGCTTGGTTGCCCCAAACGACGCATGACCCAGGACTCGATCCCCGGACCGCGCGCTTGGTACGTGGCGCCACTTGCCACTACACCACGGTCGCCCAAAATAAGTTTGATATACTAAGAAACAGAAATAAAGAGCTCCTCCTCTTGAATGATTGACGTATTTGCGATTAATGCAAAAACAGACACTCTAACAAGGGAGGTCCTTCAGGGCAAGGTGCGCTTTTTCAAAACGGTTTTGTGCATATTGTAGGGACGCATGTAGGGAACGCAAAACCATGTTTCATTTTCGCTGAACGGTTATAGCAGTACCAAAAAAGAAGCATAAGGTACTGTTAAGGGTTCGATCCCCCGTGGCGACTAAATTTTGCATTTGGGTTGGCGCCTACGGTTTGGTGCCAAATCGCGCTAAATATCAAAATCAGATGTCAAATTCATCGTCAGGACCATTTTGAAGCCAACAAGTGGCCGCCAACCTTGATTGCAAAATTTAGTCGCCGCGGGGATTGAACCATCAAGAGTATTATTCACCACTTTTTTGGTACTACTAAAACCGTTCAGCGAAAACGAAACATGGTTTTGTGGTCCATACATGCGTCCCTACAACATGTACTAAACCGTTTCCAAAAAGCGCACCTTGCCCTGAAAGACCTCCCTTGTAAGAGCCCGTTAATGAGGAGGAGAACAGATGAACGCAACAAGATAGAATAATAGACGGGCGAGACGCAAACACTCCACCACCCAAACCGCTGCATCGTTAGCACAACAAGCCTGGCGGTTCAACATAGCACTTACCGGACATACCAGAAGGTCGTATAGTTTCTCTCGCCGCCACATTCCAACCGTAAACCGGCACAGCTCTTCTGCATTTGGGTTAGCACTTCTCACCCAGGATGAAACTGATCTACGATTTCATCAATTGGGACGAGAAAAGATTAAATTTGCGATCCACAAGCAATCAGTTTGTATGCACAAAAATACAAATAATTTCCACTTAAATTCTGGATGAGTTAATGGCGCATCTTATCCATCGCCAAAGTTCAGCACTATTCAGCAGTTGTTCTTCAACATTTTTCCTTCTGCGACAATGTCTTATGAAAAAGCCGGAAAGATTTCAAAAGGGATGAGAGCTCAGATGCGGAAACGGAGATGTTGTCATGGAATGCAGCGTCATGAGAAACAGAACCACGTCCCTCATTGTCAACGTTATGAAAATAGTGAGGTTTGAGAGAGCTTGGTCAATTTAGTCATTGCCTAGCTGACTATGCACTATTCCTGTCCTACATTTGCTGTGTTTTGGTTTTATTTTTTGTTCGTTTTTTCATTGCTTTGTGGTCTAGCCTTAGATTCATGTAAACGCAGTCTTGCTAGTTCCTATCATCGTGACTGTAGCGCACCTCTGCACGAGTTAAATAAAGGGATAAAGCATTTGCCGTTGATCAATCCCTTTTTGGGATGCGGCACGCATTCTACTTCCATTTGTACATTCGTAGTGGCGTTTGAATGCGATGTGGCCTATACAATGACTTGCGGGGGCCAGCCGATGTTCAAGTCAGTGTTTTTATCCTCCCAGACAAGTCTGGTACCAATTAACCGACCCCGGAGGGATGGAAGGCTTGGTTGGCCCGGGCGACTCACGACCCAGGATTTGATCCCGGACCGCTCGCGTGGTAAGCGCGCCACTTGTCACTACAAACACCCCTCACTGGACTAAATAAATAAATATAATAAAAATAGAAATAGATAGAAATTGGGGCTTCTGGAAGTAGCCTATTTTCACAAAAAGGAAATTATGAACATGAAATTGGAAAACACGTATAAAATCACATTGGAGGCGAAAATAATCGTGAATAACCGAAATAGATTTACCAATTCCGGTGCTAAGACAGCACCTTTTACGTCGCTGACTAAAAAAGTAAGCGTTCCACCCATTACGCTTTTCACTACTACGTTTAGTCTATATACAAAAAGAGTCTTAAACGAAGGCTCACGCACGACGACGGCATCCACAGAATGCCACGCGAAAAAAAAAGCCGTCAATGCATTACAGATGAGAAATCATTCTGAATTCAATAAGACCAAGCATAATTGAAAAGATTCCTCATGACGTCGCCATAAAAAGTGCTGAATTACGTCAAACGTCATTGGACGTCTTCAGAGCCATAGATAGGCATCAACTCCAGCAGCAGTCGGTCACTGTCGACGACTGCGTCTATAAGAACGGCCATCATCGATTTTGCGAGCGCCATAAAATACACGAAAAAGTGGCTTATGAAAAGATCGAAACGACTTCGAATTCGCAGTAACTACAAATTTATGACCGAGTCCGCCAATAGTACAGCAATAAAAGGATTCATGATAAAGAGAACCGCTACGTATAAAAACCTTTTGATCACTCACAAAACTTCAATGCTCTGTGACCATATTAAACTTGAAAAATTCAAATTTCCCAGTACTAGCTTTTGTGAGACGGTAATATGTCACAATACATAAAATGGAAGAAAAAAATGAATAAAGAAGAAAAAATGAAAAGGATAAAGCATTTGCAGTTGATCAATCCCTTTTTGGGATGCGGCACGCATTCTACTTGCCAAATTTTGCGATGTTTGAATGCGATGTGGCCTATACAATGACTTGCGGGGGCCAGCCGATGTACAAGTCAGTGTTTTTTATCCTCCCAGACAAGTCTGGTACCAATTAACCGACCCCGGAGGGATGGAAGGCTTGGTTGGCCCGGGCGACTCACCCAGAATCTGATCTCGGACCCGCATTGTACATAGCGACCACTTAGCCCCGACACCAATACCGCCCCCAAAGAAGGAATACTTAAGAAATAACCCCGGGAAAGTATGCGAACTGCGGGTTCAATGGGTCCGGAGTTGCAGCAAGCCAACAAACCCGGGAAGATCCCCAGAACTGTATCTCTGACGCTCGCCTACTTGTTGAACCGGGAGAGTGCGTTATCGGACCAGAGAAGGAACGCAGAGTTTTGGGACCATCCCCCAGTTGGAAGCTTCGCTACACCGCCCGAAAAGGCAGTAAAGCCAAACCACCTTTGAACGGAGTGATGAAGGAAATTCATCTGGAGGGGGGGGGGGGTATTGATGTTCATTGTGACATAATTTCTTCATTTCCATTTATACATAATTTAGGGGAAGTGGTGTAGTGGCAAGTGGCACGCTTACCACGCGAGCGGTCCGGGGATCAAATCCTGGGTCGTGAGTCGCCCGGGCCAACCAAGCCTTCCATCCCTCCGGGGTCGGTTAATTGGTACCAGACTTGTCTGGGAGGATAAAAACACTGACTTGTACATCGGCTGGCCCCCGCAAGTCATTGTATAGGCCACATCGCATTCAAACGCCACTACGAATGTACAAATGGAAGTAGAATGCGTGCCGCATCCCAAAAAGGGATTGATCAACGGCAAATGCTTTATCCTTTATCCTTTATTTACTCTGTGCAGAGGATGCGCTACAGTCACGATGATAGGAACTAGCAAGACTGCGTTTACATGAATCTAAGGCTAGACAATACAAAGCAAGTGAAAAAACAGAACAAAAAGTAAAAACAAAACACAGCAAAAGTAGGACAAGAATAGTGCATAATCAGCTAGGCAATGACTAAATTGACCAAGCTCTCTCAAACCTCACTATTTTCATAAGGTTGACAATGAGGGACGTGGTTCTGTTTCTCATGACGCTGCATTCCATCCACACATCTCGTTTCCCATCTAAGCTTCTCATCCCTTTGAAATCGTTCCGCTTCTATAAGACTTGTCCAGAAGGAAAAATGTTGAACGAACACCTGCTGATCAGTGCTAGCTTTGCGATGGTAAGATGCGCCTTTCTTTACTCATCCAGAATTTCAGTGGAATGTGGATCGTTTTGTGCATTCAAACTGATTGCTTGTGGATCGCAAATTTATCTTGTCTCTCCCAATGATGAAATCGGGTAGATCAGTCCCTCCCATGAGTGAGACAGTGCTACCCACAAATGCAGAAGATGTGCCGTTCTTACGGCTTGGAAGTGCGCGAGAAAGACTACGACCTCTGGTAATGTCCGGTCGTGTTATGTTGACCGCCAGGCCTGTTGCTAACGATGCAGCGGTTTGGGTGGTGGAGTGTTTGCGTCTCGCCCGTCTATTATTCTATCTTGTTGCGTTCATCTGTTCTCTCGCCTAATACAGTGGCTCTTTCAGGGCAAGGTGCGCTTTTTGGAAACGGTTTAGTACATGTTGTAGGGACGCATGTATGGACCACAAAACCATGTTTCGTTTTCGCTGAACGGTTTTAGTAGTACCAAAAAAGTGGTGAATAATACTCTTGATGGTTCAATCCCCGCGGCGACTAAATTTTGCAATCAAGGTTGGCGGCCACTTGTTGGCTTCAAAATGGTCCTGACGATGAATTTGACATCTGATTTTGATATTTAGCGCGATTTGGCACCAAACCGTAGGCGCCAACCCAAATGCAAAATTTAGTCGCCACGGGGGATCGAACCCTTAACAGTACCTTATGCTTCTTTTTGGTACTGCTATAAACCGTTTCAGCGAAAATGAAACATGGTTTTGCGTTCCCTACATGCGTCCCTAATAATATGCAAGAAACCGTTTTGAAAAAGCGCGCATCTTGTCCTGAAAGACCTCCCTTGTTAAGGGGTTGTTTTTGCATATCGCAATCGTCAATCATCAAGGGAGGAGCCGTGTTGGTTCTTATTCTAATGTTTTTAAGTGCTATTAAAAATTATTTGGGCGACCGTGGTGTAGTGGCAAGTGGCGCGCTTACCACGCGAGCGGTCCGGGATCAAATCCTGGGTCGTGAGTCGTTTGGGCCAACCAAGCCTTCCATCCCTCCGGGGTCGGTTAATTGGTACCAGACTTGTCTGGGAGGATAAAAACACTGACTTGTACATCGGCTGGCCCCGCAAGTCATTGTATAGGCCACATCGCATTCAAACGCCACTACGAATGTACAAATGGAAGTAGAATGCGTGCCGCATCCCAGATAGGATTCGAAACAAGAAATGTTTTATCCTTTCCTCTTTTGAATTTGTTCATTTTTTCTTCTCTGGCAGTCTACTTCGCACTTTTCTTCTCGTTTTAACCGATAACCCCACCAATTTGATCGTAGAATGAGCCTTCATTCGCGTTTGGTATGTACAACGATTTGCAAAAACCTCATCTTGAAACGGTCATGTCGCCAAACAGTGGTGAGATACTAGGACTGCGCTGTCTGTATTCGATCGTACAGAGCGGGGTGAGTGCGATGCGACACAAAGCTATCCGCTGCGCTATCTTTACTTCAATTTCAATTCATGTTTATTTGATGGGCTTTTGATAAGTACAAATTACTTACTTGAGTTAATGTTCCTTTTCCTATACGGGTCAGTGGATTTCGAAGAATTTTTACCGACGGTTTAGGTGGAATTGGCAACGAAAACGAAGCTTTTTACCATTTTTTGCACCTACACGTCTATTCGATCGGTTCCCATGTGGGACAGTCGGGACTTTCCATACATTTGGTGTGGTAAATTGATTTGAAAGGGAAGTTAGAGAAATCAGGAATTGCCTTTTGACTTTCGATTAAACCCACAAGTCAGTTATGTGCTCAGATCGACAGCTAATGACGCATGGCTCACGGGTTCCTTTTTCAGCTCGCATATCATTGCCAAGGGGGAGAGGGGGCAGAACACGTTTTTTAGGGGATTGTCTGAATCCTATTTTATCGAGTCTGTTTTTTTTTCAATTTTTAATTCCCAACTCGATAGTGTTTCCCGTAAAGAGAAAACTATTTGCAGTTATACTTATGTCCTTATTGCTTTCAGTATGCTATATTTAGGATATTACAAAGTAGTATCTCTGCGAACACAGTGATGATCGACTCAAAAACTTATTCCTGAGGCTCCGATTCAATCCTATCTATCAATTGCTTTTTTCTTATTCTCTCGCAGTATCTAGAGAAATAGTCGTCCGCTGATTATTTCGGGCGATCGCGGCTCTTCTCTTAATATTTCTATTGGTCATAATCGTTGCTCTTCTTTGCTATTAGCATTTTTATTGGCCATAACTTTTACAGGAACTGCTATTGTTCTGTGATTCAAGATAAGCTTTTCAGAACGGCTGGAAAAATTTTCTGTTCTGGATTTAGAGATCAATTATTATGATTATTGAAAGGTCAGCCAAGCTATCAAAGAGTCTTATCAATATAGGTCATCACACAATTATAAAAGTCCGTCAACCGGAAACCATAGACGAGAAGGGGCGTTAGCGCCCTCACGTTTTGAAAGGAATGCCGCGGAATTTTTTTCTCATTGCTACCCTATTTGAATGGCTCATTGCGAATCTTTGTTCCTCAAGGGGCGTTTCTTCTACTACTGGTTCTCAGAATTCCATTCATTCAAAGCGAATTCCAATATAACTTCATTAAGGTCTTTTCTAAATTTCACCTGTACCATTTTAGTAACGGGTGTAAGTTATTGGTCAACTGGGGGGGTACAGGGCTCGACTCTTGGGAATCTCACACTCGTCTCATTCATGCCATGTATTTGGTAGAGCCTACTAGCTAGAATCATTTTTTGCACTCATATGCTTCATGAACTGTAGAATTTGTGTGGAGATGCGATTTGATGCCTCAGCCATTCGACACATCAGCGACAGCGTTGACGCGCATGCGCGTCATCAGCAGTTCTTTTTGTTTCAAAACTGCCCCAATACATTATCTGAATTGATTTGAAAAACAGTGTATCCATAACCAGTAGAGAGGTTTGAAAGGGTAATAACGGCTTTGAAAGAGTTATAAAAAAAGTGGCGAGGTGGACCTACTGCCGATTGTTCAGCGTCGCATTTGCAAATAATTGAAATATTCTGCATCGAGTCGCCGTATCCTTATATGCAATTCATAATTGGTGCCGACAGCTTTTACGCAATATTGCTTTAGTACAACTTGACAGGTGTTTAAAAAACTTTACATAGTTCATGTATAGAAAGTCCAACCAAGTATTCGACAACAACCAAAAACATGTAGTTTGGATCGGCGGTTGGTGCAGATTTCGAATAGTTCGGGTCTGGATAATAGGGCTATTTGATCGGAAAATATGGAATGGGAACCAAGTGGCAATTAGGCTCCCCACTTTGGGCAACACCTTAGCAAAATTATGATGCTAACAAAGCTCCAAGGAATCTCACCAAGCTCGCCACTACCATACGCCTCACCTGGGGCGGTATTCAATCCTTCCCCCAGGGGGATATATCCCCCTCTCTGATTCAATCCTCTGGGGGGACAAAAAAGGGTTGCGTCATAGGACCTAGCATACCTCTGTGTTTCTACCTGCCAGACAGTTAGAGCAGCGCTACTACCCTCCACTGATGAAGCACTCTTTCCCTGAGGGGTCGCGCTGCTCTAACTGTCTGGCAGGTAGAAACACAGAGGTATGCTAGGTCCTATGACGCAACCCTTTTTTGTCCCCCCAGAGGATTGAATCAGAGGAGGGGGATATATCCCCCTGGGGGAAGGATTGAATACCGCCCCAGGAGCATGCTATTCCGTTTGTGCCTTGGAGGAGGTGAACTGGGTTTTCGTCATTTGTCGACGACTCTTCCCGTTTTTTTTTTCGTATAACATGTACATTAATTCACATCTCCACTTCCATCATGAAGCGCAATAATTACGTCAGGTTCGATCCCGACTTTTAATGAGTGAAAAAGAGCCGTCAGTGCACGGAGACATAAATATGGAGATTTCAAGCATTGACGAAATTGGATTGTATGTTATGTTCGTGATCAGGGAAATGTGAAGTGGGCAAAAAATTTGGACATTTTGCGGTTGTAATAGGGCACTACCGTCTGGTTTTGAAAAGTCGATGATAAACCGGAAAGATTGATGGATAGGTGACAATTCGAATGATCTATTTCTCAGGGTAGAGATCTCATAATCGCCGTCATTATCATCAAGTTGTAGATGTTTTCACAAGAGATAACGGAAGGGCAAGTGTCGGGATTCAGATATGCAAACATCGCCGACTGCAACGTATTAGTGTGTTGCTTTTCTGGTTTGGAACCTTCATTTCTACGATTGCCTTTAATTCATCCTAGCCTTGAATCCTTATCATAGGTTATGGTCCCGCCAACCCGCTCAGGTATAATGCCAGGTTGGTTAATGAAACACGGATCGAAAAAGTTGTTATTTAGAAGTGGAACTGGTGATTTGAGTTGCATGTTTAGGTCAATTTTCGCTTCCCACCCCCAGTAAGACTGTAGGCATTACTCGAGATTCCCATCAATTCTGCCGCAATTAGGTTCCTAGTGATGTCTTTGTGGGCAGAATATGATTTTTTTGACCAGAGTCGTATCTAGCTAAATCAGCTCGTATCTAGCTTGCCCTCGCTTCTGGCTCTACGCATAGATTACTTATGAATTTCTCGATTTATTCAGCTGCTACTAACATGTTGGTGATTTCATGGTAACTCCAAAATGACTTAGTACTGCTTTTGATTTAAAGAAGGGGTGGCTTCGGGATGGAGGGGTTGCCATACGACGCCTGGTATACTTGTGATTATTAATATCCTTTGCTACCGTTCACAGATGCTGTACTTCTGAATGAACGCTAGGGAGAGAAGGCGTTTGACGGTTTGAAAGGCAACTCTCAATCCTTGAGCCATGGAGATTTTGATTAAGACGATCTCGTCGATACTTCAGGTCGTTAATAAATTCCCTACCCAAAAGTTTTGTTGGCAATAGGAAGTCATTATAATGACTTTGTCAAATGTTTAGTTGAAGCGACACTTCTAGAAATATTTTGTAAGCGGGTCATTTAATTTCTTCGCTGACTCAGTTCAGTCTACTGCTGAAGAAAAGGCGTTCCTCTGAGTTGTTGTAATAGGATCTTTTATTTGTTTCCAATGCAGTAATTTTATTTGCGTCGATAAAGGGTCACATTAAGATAAGGGTCGTCTCTAGTAGTTATGACGGTCGAATTACGTCAATGGGTCACATCCACCCACATACCGCATCGTGGTAATTTCCAGATTCCGCCTTAGATCCGTAATTTGACTATCTGTCATAAATCACATCGCCATTGAATTGTCTCTCTCTCCTTCTCTGGGAAGATGTAATTACTGTCCTATAATGGGCAACGTTGTAGTCGTCGCGCACGCTGACCTCCAATCATGTCCAAGTCTATGTGATTATATGGTCGTGTAAGCCGATTAAACGGCTCTGCTTTTCTGGGAACCTTGTGTGAACAATGAACGTATCTTATTCAGTCCTAGGTATTTCCGTATGTATAAATAATGCCAACATTAGTATTTTCCCTTTATTGCATTGGTCCAGACTTTATTTTTACTATATTATATTTTTTATTATTGTTATTGACTTTAATTTTTATTATTACACATTTGAGGTATTATATGGCCCCATCAGAAGATACGAAGGCATTGTGGTGGCAATGCAGTCAAAAACTTTGTAAAGAATCTCCTTTTCGGTAAACTCGGGACTGACCCTTGGGTGAAGAAGGAGAGTCTTCAGGATGCGTGAGCAGTTTTCGTTTTCTCCGAAGATCCTGCCCCTATTAGGCCTAGTCTTGAAGGATACGTATCTTTGCTATTGCGCCATTAATATTTCAAGGAACCAGTATTTTTAGGGGTCTCATCCAGTAAAGGGGGGGGCATGTGTTGTCACAGTTCACATCGCCTGAAGTAATCCAGTTTCGCAAGGGAAGGAAGCCTCGTAGTGGCTGTAAAAGTGGAAGCGGTATGTTCACGCAGCTGTGGATTCACTTCCCCTTCAAAAATTGGATTTCTGAAGGCGGAAGCATTTGTCGCTTCACTTGCACCTCACTTACTCTTAACAGATGTCGGAAGAGTTTTCTAGCGAAGTTGCGTTTCAATGGTTTGATTTATTGATCCAGGCTATGCGCATAACTGATGACGAGGATTGGAACCTGTATTCATGATTTAAATTTGCTGATATTTATTTACTTTGTGACGTTTATTGTCTCATTATTGAAGACTCGACCGGATTTATTGTTGTTTTTGTCGCATTTGCTACCTACATGCAAAGTGATTGATAACGTGGAACGCGTTTTCCATATTCTTGTCTAATTCAATACGCTAATCTATCAAATAAGATAATCATGTTTCGGAAAGATTACGTCATGATGTTGGTGTAAGCTGGTATGGTTTATAAGTAATACCACATTTTATTTTTTTTTTTAATTATTTATTTGATGCACATATAGGTGCGCTATATCATAAAACCATGAATTCGGTGCTAACTTAGTTGGAGGGGGCACGCGGCGGCGCGGCAGTCTGCTCACCTGGGCTCTCTCGAGCGAGACAGTGTAAACTCGAACATTCCAGCTTTTCACGCATGTCAAGTGACTGCCCCCACCCCCACCCCCCTCCTGCCCACGGATTTCCGAACATGCCAGGCGAGCAGACTGCCGCGCCGCGCGTGCCCCCCCCCCCCCAACTAAGTTAGCACCATGAATACTGTATGTGCAAATGTGCAAATCAGGTTTGATCGACCTTGACTCGTAAGGAAAAGAAGCTACTACGCACCAGAGAGAAGTGTAAAATTTTTGAGCAATCAGAGAAATTGTTGAGTAGACCACGTGCACACCACCGATGACTCATAGGTATGTAGTGCGGTGGCGATGCGCGTCATCAGCAGTTCTTTTTGTTTCAAAACTGCCCCATGTACATTATCTGATTCGAAAAACAGTGTATCCATAACCAGTAGAGAGGTTTGAAAGGGTAATAACGGCTTTGAAAAAACTATAAAAAAGGTTATAATAGAAATATTCTTGCATCGTACACCGTGCCCTTACATGCAATTCATTATTTGTGGTACCTACAGGTTTATGCAATATTGCATTAGTTCAACTTTAAAGTGTCAAAAATTTGACAAAGTTCATGTATAGAAGTTGAACAGTATCGACGACAAGCCTGCAATTCAGATCGACGTTGGCCGCAATTCTGAATCAGATCGGCGTCTGGAAATGAGGCTATTTATCGAAAAATATGGAATGGAACCAAGTGCAGATTATGTACCAACTTGGCACCACCTTTAGCAAGATTTAGATGCTAATGGCCCAAGGAATTTCACCAAATCCTTCCGCCCACTACCATACGCCACCAGGAAGCCCAATGCTATACGCCTTGACGCTTGGGGACTGAACTTTATTTTCGTTTTTGTCGACGGTTCCTTCCCGTTTTTTTTCGATACTGGCCTTTACAATTCACATCCCCACTTCAGTTGCAAGTGCAATAATACTTCAGCTTTTCGATCCTGGACTTCAAGAGCGTGAAAGAGGTCAGTGCAGGAGTCAAAATCATGGGGTCATTCAAGCATTGACGAAATTGGATTGTATGTTATGTTCGTGATCAGGGAAATGTGAAGTGGGCAAAAAATTTGGACATTTTGCGGTTGTAATAGGGCACTACCGTCTGGTTTTGAAAAGTAGATGATAAACCGGAAAGATTGATGGATAGGTGACAATTCGAATGATCTATTTCTCAGGGTAGAGATCTCATAATCGCCGTCATTATCATCAAGTTGTAGATGTTTTCACAAGAGATAACGGAAGGGCAAGTGTCGGGATTCTTATATGCAAACATCGCCGACTGCAGTCACGTACAGTGTGTTGCTTTTCTGGTTTGGAACCTTCATTTCTACGATTGCCTTTAATTCATCCTAGCCTTGAATCCTTATCATAGGTTATGGTCCCGCCAACCCGCTCAGGTATAATGCCAGGTTGGTTAATGAAACACGGATCGAAAAAGTTGTTAGTTTTTAGAAGCGGAACTTGGTTGAGCTCATGTTTAGGGGCTGCGAATTTTCGGCTTCAACGCAGGGTGGTAAGCTGATGTGTATTCAGCATTCCGAGTGCAAGTTGTGGTTACCGCAGGGAGGTTTTTAACAGGGAAGCATGCCAATTCCCACGGAACTTGAATTGAGATCCGAGATTAATCCAATAAGTTCAACGCTGATTCAAATACTGGGAAAACTTGAAGCTGCGGAATTGAAACTACAAGGAAGTTCTGTAGCAGTCAAAGTCGGCTGAGGTAGGCACATCAAGCCTCGGCCTCAAGTCGCCGTGGAGTAGTTGGTAGTGCTCTTCGGAATTTGCCACATAACAAGAAGAGATCTTAAGACCTACGGGGGCGAGGACGGGTGGCCACTTCCAGTTCTTCACAGGGCAACTCTTAAGCCTTGAGGTTCAGCGACGGTTCGTATGCAACGCTTACTTTCAGCCAACTTGGACTGCTCACAACTTTCCTTGGCAGGTTCATTCTGCAGTTTTAGTTTCCATACTGTAATCAGCTAATCAGCTTGAAGCTCTATCGATATATCTAGGTCTCAATTCAGAGGTCCATGGGAGGTTGAATGCCTTCCCTCATGAGTGATGTACTTGTAGGTAAGTGTATGATTTTTCTATTACCAGAATCGTATCTAGCTGAAAAATCGCCCTCGTTTCTGACTCTACGCATTGATAACTTAACTTTCTGCGATTTGTCAGCTGCTAACATGTTGGTGATTTCATGGTAACTCTAAAATGACTTAGTCATACTGCTTTTGATTTAAAGAAGGGGTGGCTTCGGGATGGAGGGGTTGCCATACGACGCCTGGTATACTTGTGATTATTAATATCCTTTGCTACCGTTCACAGATGCTGCTACTTCTAAATGAACGCTAGGGAGAGAAGGCGTTTGACGGTTTGATAAGGCAACTCTCAATCCTTGACCCATGGAGATTTTGATTAAGACGATCTCGTCGATGCTTCAGGTCGTTAATAAATTCCCTACCCAAAAGTTTTGTTGGCAATAGGAAGTCATTATAATGACTTTGTCAAATGTTCAGTTGAAGCGACACATCTAGAAATATTTTGTAAGCGGGTCATTTAATTTCTTCGCTGACTCAGTTCAGACTGCTGCCTTGAAGAAAAGGTGTTCCTAGTTTGTTGTAAATAGTATCTTCTATTTGTTTCAATTGAGTAATTTTTATTTTGTGTCGATAAAGGAGTCACATTAAGATACAGACTCTTACATCTCACGTAGTTATTGACGGGTTCGAATTACGTCAATGGTCACATTCCACAAGTCAGTTTATGTGCTCAGATCGACAGCTAATGACGCGTGGCTCACGGGTTCCTTTTTCAGCTCGCATCTTTTTCCAAGGGAGGGGGAGGGGGCAGAACACGTTTTTTTAGGGGATTGTCTGAATCCTATTTTATCGAGTTTGTTTTTTCCAATTTTTAATCCCAACTCGATAGTGTTTTCCGTAAAGAGAAAACTATTTGCAGTTATACTTATGTCCTTATTGCTTTCAGTATGCTATATTTAGGATATTACAAAGTAGTATCTCTGCGAACACAGTGATGATCGACTCAAAAACTTATTCCTGAGGCTCCGATTCAATCCTATCTATCAATTGCTTTTTTCTTATTCTCTCGCAGTATCTAGAGGAATAGTCGTCCGCTGATTATTTCGGGCGATCGCGGCTCTTCTCTTAATATTTCTATTGGTCATAATCGTTGCTCTTCTTTTATAGCATTTTTATTGGCCATAACTTTTACAGGAACTGCTATTGTTCTGTGATTCAAGATAAGCTTTTCAGAACGGCTGGAAAAATTTTCTGAAATGTTTTGGATTTAGAGATTAATTATTATGATTATTGAAAGGTCAGCCAAGCTATCAAAGACCTTATCAAATAGGTCATCAGACAATTCATAAAAAGTCCGTCAACCGGAAACCATAGACGGGAAGGGGCGTTAGCGCCCTCACGTTTTGAAAGGAATGCCGCGGAATTTTTTCCCATTCCTACCCTATTTGAATGGCTCATTGCGAGTCTTTGTTCCTCAAGGGGCGTTTCTTCTGCTACTGGTTCTCAGTGTCCATTTTCATTTAAAGCGAATTCCAATATAACTTCATAAAGGTCTTTTCTAAATTTCACCTGTACCATTTAAGTAACGGGTGTAAGTTATTAGTCAGCTGTGGTTACAGTCTTCGACTCTTGGAGCTCCTCACCACGGTTTCATTCCCTGCCATGTATTTTGGGGAGAGCTACTTGCTAAAACATTTTTTGCACTCATCTGCTTTATGAAGCTGCAGAATTTGTGTGGAGATGCGATTTGATGCCTCAGCCATTTGACACATCAGCGACAGCGTGACGCGCGTGCGCGTCATCAGCAGTTCTTTTTGTTTCAAAACTGTCCATATGTATTATCTGATTTGAAAAGCAGTGTATCCATAACCAGTAGCAGAGGTTTGAAAGGGTAATAACGGCTTTGAAAGAGTTGGACTGGAGAGAGAGATGGACTTATTGCTGGCTGTTGTCAACGTGACAAAGCAAACAATTGAAATATTCTACATCGAGTCGCCGTATCCTTATATGCAATTCATAATTGGTGCCCACAGGTTTACGCAATATTGCTTTAGTACAACTTTAGAGTGTCAAAAATTTCCAAAGTTAGTGCATAGAAGTTGAGCAGTATCTTGATGAAAAACCGTGCAGTTTCGCGGATCGGTGTTGGGTGCATTGTTTCCTGAGTCGGATCGGCTTGGGAAATGAGGTTTTTTCGAAAATAAGGAATGGAAACAAGTCGCCAAGATGTATGTACCCACTTGCACCACGTTTAGCGAAAATTTAGATCGGCCTTAAACGGCACACAGGTACTCACCAAATGCTCCGCCCACTACCATACGCCCCACCCAGGAAGCAATGCTATTCCGCTTTGACGCTCTTGGGGGAGTGAACTTTATATATGTCGTTTTTTGTGCGACGGGGTCCTTCCCGTTTTTATTTTTTTCGGATACTGACTTATCAATTTCACATCTTCCACTTTCAGTTTTGCAGATGCAATTATATCATCAGTTCGATCCCGGACATTTAATGAAGCGTGAAACGAGGTCATTGAGGAGTCAAAAATCATGAGGTCATTTCAGAGCATTGACGAAGACTTGGGTAATAATTATGGTATATTTTCATATCAGGGAAATGTGAAGTGGGCAAAAAATTTGGACATTTTGCGGTAATAGGGCACTACCGTCTGGTTTTGAAAAGTTGATGATAAACCAGGAAAGATTGATGGATAGGTGACAATTCGAATGATCTATTTCTCAGGGTACAGATCTCTAATCGCCGTCATTAATCATCAAGTTGTAGATGTTTTCACAAGAGATAACGGAAGGGCAAGTGTTGGGATTCAGATATGCAAACATCGGGCCCGACGTGAACGTTACAGGTGCGCTTGTGTTTTCTGGTTTGGAACCTTCATTTCTACGATTGACCTTTATTTCATCCTAGCCTTGAATCCTTATCATAGGTTATGGCAACCCGCCAACCCGCTTAGGTATAATGCCAGGTTGGGTAATGAAACACGGATCGAAAAAGTTGTTGTTTCAGAAATTGGAACTTAGCTGAGCTCGTGTTAGGTGTTTCCAAACTCTGAAATGGACTTAGTCAAGGAAGAGGTTGCTTTGGAATGGAGGGGGTTGCCATTACGACGCCTGTATACTTGTGGTTATTAAAAGGAATCTTGCGCGGAAAAATCATGATTCTATTTCAGCCATAAATCACTGGCTTGAGACTCATTATCCACGATAATAGTGAAAAGAACTGAAGTATTGCTTTCGTTTTGATTAGAAATTCGAAAACTCGAAAAGGCTGCTACGCGTTCGAATTGCCCACGGACGTCTTTCACGAATGCTGGCGACGGGGATGCTCAAACTTGGTTCTTGGAGTGCATTCACTAGAAGCTCTTTCTGGCCTTCTGCTTCGTTGCATTCACATCTTACACTTCTACTCCATCCTATTCCATCGATCGATTTGTCTCCACTCTCCGAAATCGCGCGCTTTAACCCGATTCTCTCATTGCGTCGCCTGGTACGTAGCCGGCCAAACGCCGTCTTCTTTCCATGCCTCGCCTGGCTCTGCCTCCTGGTCCTTCGATGGTCCATAACGTGTAGTTTTTGTACGTTTGTTTCTCTTCAGAAACCGAATCTTCATGCGTGAAACTTTGTGTGCTATTTCCAGTGATCACAACTGACATATTCATGTTAGGAAAGAGTGCAAGAATTTTCCGCGCAAGATTCCTTTAATATCCTTTGCTACCGCTCGCGGATGCTCTACTTCTGAATGAATGCTAGGGAGAGAAAGCGTTTTGACGGTTTGAAAGGCAACTCTCAATCCTTGAGGCCATGGAGATTTTTGATTAAGACGATCTCGTCGATACTTCAGGTCGTTAATAAATTCCCTACCAAAAGTTTTGTTGGCAATAGGAAGTCATTATTCATGATGACTTTGTCAAATGTTCAGTTGAAGCGACACATCTAGAAATATTTTGTAAGCGGGTCATTTAATTTCTTCGCTGACTCAGTTCAGACTGCTGAAGAAAAAGGCGTTCCTCTGAGTTGTCTGTATAGGATCTTTTATGTTTCCAATGCGAGTATATTTTATTTCACCGCGATAAAGGCGGCACAATTAAGATCAAACGGGGTCGTCTCTAGTAGTTATGACGGTCGAATTACGTCAAGGTCACATCCACCCACATACCGCATCGTGGTAATTTCCAGATTCCGCCTCAGATCCGTAATTTGACTATTCTGTCATAAATCACATCGCCATTTGAATTGTCTCTCTCCCTTCTCTGGGAAGATGTAATTACTGTCCTATAATGGGCAACGTTGTAGTCGTCGCGCACGCTGACCTCCAATCATGTCCAAGTCTATGTGATTATATGGTCGTGTAAGCCGATTAAACGGCTCTGCTTTTCTGGGAACCTTGTGTGAACGATGAATGTATCTTATTCAGTGCTAGTATTCCGTATGTATAATAATGCAACAAATAAGTATTTTCTTCTTATCTGCATTGGTCCAGACTTTATTTTTACTGTTTTATATTTTTTATTATTGTTATTGACTAGTTTTTATTATTACACATTTGAGGTATTATATGACCCCATCAGAGAACTAAAGCATTGTGGGCATGCAGTCGAAGACTTTTGTATGAAAGATCTCCTTTTCAGGTAAATTCGGACTGAGTTCCTTGGGGGAAGAAGGAGAGTCTTCAGGATGCCCATAGTTTTCGTTTTCTCGAAAAGATCCTGCCCTTATTAGCTTAGTCTTGAAGGATACTTATCTGAAGTGTCCAAGTTCGACTGGTTGTATGAATCTTGCAAATTCACAACGAAGTTATACGACACTGGCTTGAGCTATACGATGTCACGATAATAGTGAAAAGAACTGAAGTATTGCTTTCGTTTTGATTAGAAATTCGAAAACTCGAAAAGGCTGCTACGCGTTCGAATTGCCCACGGACGTCTTTCACGAATGCTGGCGACGGGGATGCTCAAACTTGGTTCTTGGAGTGCATTCACTAGAAGCTCTTTCTGGCCTTCTGCTTCGTTGCATTCACATCTTACACTTCTACTCCATCCTATTCCATCGATCGATTTGTCTCCACTCTCCGAAATCGCGCGCTTTAACCCGATTCTCTCATTGCGTCGCCTGGTACGTAGCCGGCCAAACGCCGTCTTCTTTCCATGCCTCGCCTGGCTCTGCCTCCTGGTCCTTCGATGGTCCATAACGTGTAGTTTTTGTACGTTTGTTTCTCTTCAGAAACCGAATCTTCATGCGTGAAACTTTGTGTGCTATTTCCAGTGATCACAACTGACATATTCATGTTAGGAAAGAGTGCAAGAATTTTCCGCGCAAGATTCCTTTATAACCTTTGCTAGCCCGTCGGATCCTCTACTTCTGATGAGATGCTAGGGAGAGAAAGCGTTTGACGGTTTGAAAGGCAACTCTCAATCCTTGAGTCATGGAGATTTTTATTAAGACGATCTCGTCGATACTTCAGGTCGTAATAAATTCCCTACCCAAAAGTTTTGTTGGCAATAGGAAGTCATTATGATGACTTTGTCAAATGTTCAGTTGAAGCGACACATCTAGAAATATTTTGTAAGCGGGTCATTTAATTTCTTCGCTGACTCAGTTCAGACTGCTGAAGAAAAGGCGTGTCCTCTGTTGTTTAATCGGATTTTATTGTTCCAAACAGTATTTATTTGCGTCGATAAAGGGTCACATTAAGATAAGGGTCGTCTCTAGTAGTTATGACGGTCGAATTACGTCAATGGGTCACATCCACCCCACATACCGCATCGTGGTAATTTCCAGATTCCGCCTTAGATCCGTAATTTGACTATCTGTCATAAATCACATCGCCATTGAATTGTCTCTCTCTCCTTCTCTGGGAAGAACTGGTAATTACTGTCCTATAATGGGCAACGTTGTAGTCGTCGCGCACGCTGACCTCCAATCATGTCCAAGTCTATGTGATTATATGGTCGTGTAAGCCGATTAAACGGCTCTGCTTTTCTGGGAACCTTGTGTGAACAATGAATGTATCTTATTCAGTCCTAGGTATTTCCGTATGTATAAATAATGCCTACATTAGTATTCCCTTATGCATTGGTCAGGCTCTGTTTTACTATATTATATTTTCGTTAGATTTGTTTTAATATTGTACTTAATATGTTATTGACTTAGTTTTCATTATTACACCATTGAGGTAATCTATGCCCTCATATACGAAGTTATACGAAGGCATTGTGGTGGCAATGCAGTCAAAAACTTTGTAAAGAATCTCCTTTTCGGTAAACTCGGGACTGACCCTTGGGTGAAGAAGGAGAGTCCTTCAGGATACGTGAGCAGTTTTCGTTTTCTCCGATTATCCTGCCCCTATTAGGCCTAGTCTTGAAGGATACGTATCTTTGCTATTGCGCCATTATTATTTCAAGGAACCAGTATTTTAGGGGTTTCTAGGGGTCTCATCCAGTAAGGGGGGGGGCATGTGTTGTCACAGTTCACATCGCCTGAAGTAATCCAGTTTCGCAAGGGAAGGAAGCCTCGGAGTGGCTGTAAAAGTGGAAGCGGTATGGTTCACGCAGCCGTGGATTCACTTCCCTTCAAAAATTGGATTTCTGAAGGCGGAAGCATTTGTCGCTTCACTTGCCCCTCACTTACTCTACATGTTCGGAGTTCTAGCACAAATGGTTTCAATGGTTTGATTTATTGATCCTGCTAATGCTGATAACTGATGACGGCAGGATTGGGACCCTATTCATGATTAATTTGGCTGATATTATATTATTGTGACGTTTATTGTCTCATTATTGAAGACTCAACCGGATTTATTGTTGTTTTTGTCGCATTTGCTACCTACATGTAAAGTGATTGATAACGTGAACGCGTTTTCCATATTCTTGTCTAATTCAATACGCTAATCTATCAAATAAGATAGTCATGTTTCGAAAGATTACGTCATGATATTGGTATAGTCTGGTATAGGTTGTGGGTTGTACCAAATGACCCAACTGAGCTCCGAAGATGCCACGGAACCTCCCCTTTGAGACCCATTTGTTTTTCCCCTTTTTTTTACTTTTTACTGTCTGTTTCTTTCCCTTTTTCCTTTATGTGAACTTTCTTTCCTTCTTTTTTTTCCTATTGTGAATTTTCTATTTACATTATTCTCAACCAATTGCGGATGGCCCTGATTTTATCTCATCTCTTTTCTTTTTTCTTTGAGCATTCAGTAATAATCTTCCAAATGTCGAGCGATATTATAATGCTATATGAGTTGTTCCAGGTCCAAAAAGTATAAACACATTTTGGAACTCCAAAAAATGTGATATATAATATTATAGATCGGGCATAATGGTTCACAAACACCCTCTCTGTGAGCAATTTTCTCTCGTGGGTTTATGCAAGACTTCTCACGGTGGACTGCTCCATTAAACCTTGTCACATTAATTACTCTCAAATTATTCAATTTTTATTGATTTTGGTGGCACTTTGGATTTTGGTCTACTGCAGCAAGAGGCGGAGTGAAGACCAACATGACTCTGTGCAGCGATCACTTTATCAGTATTAGTTCTTATCGATAAATCGGCGAAGGCAGGACGACTCGAAGTTTAAGTGTTATCCAACTTCCGCTTGGTTCTTCTTGCATTTGAATTCACAATACAGGTGTTCATTGACCGGAATGTAGGAAACATCATAGGCGTTTAATTTGGGGGTGGTTTGAAAATGGCTCATGAAGAAAGGAAATGTCCTTGGTAGCGCTAAATAGGTCACGTGGTTACAGCTTCCACTGAGGAAATTCTGAGCTAAGTGTGAGAATATGAAGAGATGGGGAAGCTGGGAGGGGGTGTCAGATTGTGAAAGCTCAATGTATCTAATTTTAGGGACGTCGTGCTATGAAGCTCACAGGGTGTGGTGGTTGCAATGCATTTCGATCGAGATCGTTCCCCATCCAAAATTTGGAAGTAAGATTTTCTGATAAGGTTTCAGTCAACCGTCAGGCAACGTCTGACTCTCTCTCGAGCATTTTTCGGGTGGATACCTTCGGGAAGCGTTCGAACTCAGATAGGTGGTTGCGGAAGTGTGTCATGTGGTTAATGTTGAACTCTGTTAAGGGTTGAGAAAGTCCTTGTCTCGGGCAGGATTATGACGGTTTTGTGTTTCCTCTGCCGAGTGCATGCCACCAGGGCTCTATGTTTGTCTCATTGGTGGAAAGGACAGCTGCACGCCCGCACTTACCACGCACTAGGTTTGTCCGATCAAATCCCGGATCGGATCGCGCCCAAGCCAAGCAAACCACTTATTCCTCCGGGGTCGGTTAGCTGAGGTTGGTAGGGTGAAGCCACTCTACATTGTACACCGACGGGTTCTCTTGCCTCATGCCGTAGTGGACTGAAATATCGCTACGATTTTGAATGGAATTAGAATACATGGCGTACCTTCGAGAAGGCGTTGAAATTGTATTTTCTTATTTTTGTATTTTATTATTTTTTGCAAATGAACTATTACCTTTCGGATCTCGCAAATAAAGCGAGTGTCGAACCCTTCCCGGTTCCCCCGTCATCACTGGATTTAGGATATTCGCCTGGGTTAGTCGCCAGCAGCTCTCCCCTTGCCACCTGTCGGGCATTAATGCGCCACCCCTCAATCTCGGCGATCCTCACTTACTGGATTTATGAAGTAAGCAAGAGTACGTAATAAGTGGTGTGAGCACAGTTAATGCGCTGTCAGTGTCGATAAAACTTGGCTGGGGAAAAAAGAGCGAGAACGTCTAACAGGGTGTGTAAACCATTGAAAAACAAGGAACAGCTATGAACCGAAAATTGAAGACAACCACCTGTCCAGTTTTTCTCGTTTGGTGGGCTGTGTTATTATCGACGTCTGTGTGATTTCGATTGTTTGTCCTTTTTATGATAATCTTCCCTGTTCCTGTTTCATGGCGGCATTAAATTCCTCGATAATGTGACGTATCTTTCGATGGTTCCCCCGCTCTCTGAGCATGTATTTATTTTTAGAATATCATAACCAATGAGGCGGAAGTGGTGTGAAGGCAATGGCGCTGTTCACTGCGGGAACGATTCAGGGGTGAAAACCGGGATCGAGTTCTGCCCAGGCCAACCACTCCTTCATCCTTCTCAGAATCCATTCTCTTGGTACATGTCTTTACTTTTCTTCTACTGTACGAAAGCAGTAAGTCAGGTATCGGCTAGCCATGGGCTCAGCAAGTCAGTTCTTGGGTACATAGTATGGAAACAGCACTACGATCTGAAAGGAAGGAGGATGCGTGGCGCATCCCAGAAAAAGCTGGACATTTTTTTATGGCCAAGAATGGGGTGTATTGCTTCAATCGCTGCTCCTTTAAATCTGAAGAAGGCTCGGAATTTTTCGTTCGATAGTCCGAGTCCTGACTTCTTTTCAAAGTTAACCTAAAACGACTAATTCTTATATTGCACCAGCAGAATTTCCATTAAAAATTCTTTTTTTGCATTCTGTAAATATACTCGCCCTGCCGCACCTTTCGTTTTTCGTGACTCAATTTTGCATCGTAAAGGGAGGGGGAATAGGAGTAGCGTAATGTGAATAAAAAAGTGCGCCAGTCTTGAAATGACCGCGATTTGGTCTTTTCCAAGAAATCCAAGCACCAGCCATCGATTTTGTATAGTAAAAAATTTGATTGGCCATTCACAAAGGAAGCGTGCCTACGAAACGTGAAATGCAACAAATGCTCTCATTCCGCCTCACATCCGCATTCCACTTGCGTTTGACCGTCGAGCACTTTTCACTCAAGAGTGATTGGTGGTCTGTTGTTGGGGAGGCACACTCCTTTGTTCGTTATGGCTGCCGATCATCACTTACGATCTAGCTACGCGTTCATTGGTATCTAATCAACCAGAAAAAGACTACTACTACTAGATAGCAGGTCGCTTCTTTACTCGTGGCTTATAGTGCTCATCAGATCGTTTTTTGAGAGGACTCTAGAATAGACATATTCATTCATTTTAGCGTTCGTTTAAAGCTGAAATTGTTTCTTGCCTAAAAGAGCGCAAATAGCCACAAAAACAACGAACCCCCCAGCCACACAAATTCCTAAAAGACCAGCGTGCGCTCTTTCTCGGTCGATGTAGCTCTGAAGCCCTTTAATGCAATACAGAATTAGTTCTGCTGTTGCCACAGGAAGATGCACAACATATTTTACAGGATTAGAACCCCGCTTTCTGACGCCCAATTCCGTTGGGCATTCAAGGTCCTGCGCCCGTCCGGCAGTGAAGCTGGTAGGCCAGACTGCGTTGTTGTCCGGGAAACTGAACATTCGATAAGTGCATTCGTCCTTACACAAGAAGTTTGTATAAGCCAGGGAATAGCGTGCATGTGCCGTTTAACGATTGGCGCAATGAAGTAGACTGCGTTGGCCGAGCGTCCCTCAGGCAGGATGTTACAGCAAATGTGTTTGTTTAGCTCCTTATTTCTCTGTAATACACTTTACTTCTTGTTTTGTTTTATTCTATTTAGAATATCTATTTCAGCTCCATTCAACATTTGTAATTTTGTCTATATTGCTCTATCCAATATTATTTTGATAACACTTCATCTTTGTATTTGGGGTTTGGGGTTTGGGAATCAAAGTTATAGTCTAGTCTAACCGTTTCGCACGTGCCCTTGAGACTTAGTTGTTATTCCGTTAGTGCATAATATCGCAGTGTTTCACTTCTGCACCAACTTTTCGATACATAAAATAAAAGCCATTTATTAATAAAGTACTTTCTGTCAAAACCTGCTCCCGCCCATCGATTGATAGGTTGACTCTATTTTGCCAGAAAACCGTATTTAATATTTCGAGAGTGGAATCATAAGAAAATACTGAGGCTGTTTTCAAAGTCCTTGGTTTTTCTTGTGAGTCCCCGCTCATTTTGAAGCGTTCTTTCTTTGTAAGATTTGTATTATGTCGAATCAAGTTAAATATTTTCTGGATGAGCCAACCTTGCTTGCATTTTTATTGACATTTCTTGAACGTGCTCATTTGATATGGCGCAAAAGTTGAGAATCAAGAGGTGCACTACGTTTGATCAATAGTGTTTTTTTAATGTAGGTCAGGCTGTGAAAAAATGTGTGGTGTTTCCAGAGTCAATATTCCAATATTGTATATACATAAGTGCTTGGGCAGTCCCTGAATTATCCGTGAAATCTAGATACGTTGAATTTACCCTGGAACACCAACAAGGCCTCAGTACGTGATCCACGGTTTACGATGACCAAATAAAGGCACAATTCTTCATCATCATCTGCTTAATAGCAGAAGTACTCAAAGTGTCAGATTCGGAATGGCTTTTGAATTTTTCAGTAAATTTTTATTTCTAATTGACCATAAAATTTATCGAGGTATTTTCGAGCAACTCAATATAATATTGAGCAAACGGCAGACAAGCTATTGTAGAAGAGCGAAAGTACTTTTCAATAGCCTAGACTGTTTTTGGAGTAAAACACGCATGGGCTGAATATTAATGCAGCAACAAAAGCGCTGCACTATTATGCATGAAATTGATACTTTTTCTACTTTTATTTCACTTTTTTCCTCGTATTTCATAGAGTGGAGCAGTGTTGTCGATTATGCAGTCAATGTATGTACGCCGCACACACCCAACCGAGTTGTATTAGCCGCTTATACGGATTAGCTTCGCTAGGCGGCCTACTTATAGCTAAGAAGATCAGATTAACTTCGTCCTGCGTGCTGGTACGCTATACTCAGCGATATGATGAGGCCCTCCAAACAGCCTTCTTCGTTGGCCGTGATAGGTGGCTGATAGTTTTAGCAAGTGGAATTTATTCATAGGGTAATTCCACTTTTCTGACTTCCATATTAGTGCTCGTGTCCATATGAAAGTTATGCGCGCACGAAATGAATATTAGCACATTGCTGGTCGCCGTACTTCGTGTATTTACACATCTTTTTTTTACTTCACGAAAATTATTTTTCTTTTTTTTGACTTTGGTTACTTGCTAAGTTTGGTGCTATTTCTCAGTGCATCTGCCCTCTTTTTCGGAAAACGAAAAGAGCGTCGAGTGCAGACCACACACCACAAGTGACGACGGCCAAAAAAAAGTGGCTTTTCCTCTTCTTTTTTGTGACCGTCGTCTCTTGTGGTGTGTGGTCTGCACTCGACACTTTTCTCCTCCGAAACAGAGGGTATATGCAATCAATATCGTCTAGTCTTGTGGAAGCGTATTGTTTCATTTTATCTTTTTTTCGTATTTTTTCTTTTCTCTAATCTTATATTGTTGGTTGCCATCAGGTCTGTTTAATAATCGCCTGTTCTAATGCTTCTTTTTCCGAAGACTCGTCATTCCCACTTCCTAAGTCTTATTCCTCCATGGTCTGAAAAAGAAAGTGCGATAGAGGTCGAAATGAAGGTGGCCCCCTACGCTCGCCCTACCTCCTGCTGTGGGCTTGACCCTTCAACTTAAGACCCAGTCCTGACCTCAAGTATGAGTGTGATTGCACTTGGTGGTGTTGTATTACCCTCGCCAAATGCTAGCCGACATGTGTTCTCTCGGTTTGCAAGGCTTCTTTCTCTTTCTTTTAACTCCTTAGCTTTTTTCTTCCTTTTTTACTATCTTCAGTAGTCGAACTGAATAGCTCATCGATCGTCTGGGCGTTTAAACGTACAATTTTTAAGTAGTAGACAACTTTTTGAATGGTGTGTCTTCATCACTGAGCGTTTAAGTGCTCCGCATACCGCTAGAGGTGAAGCTTGCCATTTTTCTGCTTTTCTTCCCAGATGGACAACCATGAAAGACGAGTGAATGGCGTGTCTTCCTAGCAACATTCAGAAAAAGTCTCATAGTGCTTCTCGAGTAGTCTACTTCTGATCGAGTAGCTCCTTATGAGCCCATTAGTACCTCCTTAATGTTTCTCTTAATTCCCTCATTTATGTCCTTTTTTTCTTGTTGGAGCTCGCCTTTAGTTCCGGTTTGTCTTGAACTGCCCTTATTCCACTTTTTGTTGAGTTTCATCATTATCATTTTGATAGACGTTCATGCAGGTCCATGGTACCGGAGTTACCCTCTGTTTCAAAAAGCAGAAGCGCGTCGAGTGCAGACCAAACACCACAAGTGACGACGGCCTTCAAGTAAATCTTATAAAGTGGTTCTTAATGATAGCTGATTTTTGGTAAATGAGTTGTAATTAGTGACAACTGATAATACAACTGCAACAGGCTAATCATTTCATTGGCAGAAAACATTACATTTTGTGGAGGCCGTCGTCACTTGTGGTGTGTGGTCTGCACTCGACGCGCTTCTGGTTTTCTGAAACAGAGGGTACATACATTGCAAGAAAAAACGAAGGCAAGAGAGGCTGAGAAATTCAGGCCGTGGATAGTTGTTACAACATGGGCTGCACATCACCAGTCATGGCACAACTCTGTCTCCATAAGTATTTCTGCCATCTTTCATGAAAAATGGGCTACTTGGCACTTTATAGTAGACTTTAATTAACGTAGAATTTTTCGTTTCACTTCTTTAATCGTTGTTCATACATATTTTTTGTTATTTATTTATGTACATATTTATTTGTTCATCTATTTGTCTATTTATTGCGTCAGAAGTTTGCTACAACCCCAAATTAGAATTGCTCTAAAGGTATTCCCTTGCTTATGGCTTAGTCAGCACACATGTGGGAGTGCAAATGAATTTTTTGGAGGATCATAAAACACCGTCATTGGATCAATATAATTTATTCTGGGTGTTGCAATATAAATGGCCTTTTGGGACGAACATGAAACTTTTTGAAAAACACAAAACTTCAACAACTCGGAATAAAATATTTCCTATTCTTTTTACATCAGGCATCGCCATTTTTCACGTAGAATGAATGCTGTTTTCAAAGAATTCGACCAGCACTGCGCCGACAAACATCGGTCACCCAATGTTGGACTTCTTTGCCGTTTCCGGATCTTTCTTCCTCATCATATGCCGCTTGACATGAAATGACAGAGGGAATAAGGTGAGAACTGTTGAGAGAGGAACAGTATCCTCTAGGATGGAAATCGGTCGAGGATTCGTCGACGGCCGTCGAGGATTTTCGCCTGTTCAGTCATGCTCTCCCGCGCGGACATTCACTCTCGCCACGCGCGAGCCGTCTGTGCTCTCCGCGCGTACATTCACTCTCGAGTATTCTCATACAGTGCAGAGCCATGACTATCCACCCTGGTATCCTCCTCTTTTCTGCATGGACTTCCTTCTCCCATTGCTACGTGGTTTTCGAAACATGCAGAATGACTCGAATGTGTAGAGATTCCGTAGCAGGATCATCGGAGACGTGGGTTTTGTGTGATCGACCCCTGTGAGGTCTTTTACGGCCCTCTTTTACCTTATCTCCGCCTCCCTTCACCGTTTTATTCCAGCACTACACTCCAACTCCGCCCCAGAGTTCCTCCGGAGGGAGGGGAGGATACGATTGACTTCTATATGGGTTATAATCATGCTGATTAAAACGGCAAATTCTGAAATATCCAGTTTCCATCTAACAACGATCCTTGTCTTTCTTCGACCCGTTTCCCCTTCGCAACCCCAACCCCTTGAAAAGTCCCAGATACGACCCGGGTCATATTCGGATCTGCTTTGTATTTATTGTGTCCATTTCTTTTCGATGCACTATGTGGTTCAAAAACAAACAGAGTCGAGCGTTATTTGGAACTCCGCTGGAAGTGCAGGAAACATGTGACATGTAATCAAAACTCCTCGTTCTGAAAAATAACTGCTTCTTGTTCCTTTGCTATCCATAAACACAGCATCAATGATTGCAGCGCCGGTCCTGTACGGTCCATAAGTTGAGGTCACCCATGCGTAGATGAATTTTGTACTAGACTAGACTGGACTAGCGATAGGCTACTGCCATACCAGTATTAACTACACCACCGTTGGCGAACCATGGTGCAAAAAGAGCTGAGAGCTGAATCAGAAGCCCCGAATTCATCAGCACCTTGCTTAATCCGGAACGATGTCAAGCTCAACTGACAGGCTGGTTCTAGACGCATTGGAATTTATCGAAGACTTTAGTTGGGTTTCGAATGCGTAGTGTGTTGAAGTCCCCTATCATTGTTTCCTTTTTCTGAATCGAAATTATGTTGTTCCAGGTCAGGAATGAAC